>JAOWAR010167526.1:146-16959 GCA_028571005.1 Clathrina lutea | reverse complement strand
CCCGAATCTGTATGAGTGCCCTGGTCTTTTCGGTGGGACAATATGAAGGCGGGGAGCGAACCCCACAAATCAAGCAAAAAATCCAAGAAAATTTCAAGAAAGCGTATCATCAATACGGGCTTGCCGCTAAGAAAATTGGCAAAGTGCCGCAAGGCAAAACTCATTTTTCTATCTTAATTGAATATGCCAATATCATTCTATATTTCTATCAAATTGCTACCTATCTTTTAGAAATCAAACTGCCGAATCTGTGGCTTCAAACCGCAATGCAACGCGCCAACAAAGCTCTGGTGATGGGACAAGAATCTGGGAAAGTAAAAGATTTGCAAAAGTTGCTACTTAAAATTGTGGAAGCAGAAAAATTGGCAGCCGACAAGGTCTTTGCTTACAGCTGATATTTGTTGAGAAAATCATCAATGAACAAATCCAAGCGACTATTGTAGTCATTGGTGACCACCATTTGTGCATACTGTCGGGTGGGCACAATATGGGTGTAAAATGCTGGACGAACAAAGGCAAAATACTGCTGAATGCTGTATTCTGGCGTGTAATTTCTGGCCTGCATATTCTTTAGGATGAATCGGCTTAACATGGTATCAGGAGGGCTTTCCAAATAGAAAGCGTACTGCAACAAAGAACGAATGCTGGCATGCATGAGCACATACAATCCCTCTATGATCAAATATTTTTGAGGAATCACTTTTGTCATCGAAACCCGCTTGCCCAAGGTATATTTGTATTGTGGCATTTGGATGGGCAGTTCCTCTTTCAAGTCTTCCAGCGCATTATGAAATGTTTTGAAATCAAAGGCGGTGGGCACTTCAAAATTGTGTTGTTCAATGGGAACTTTTGCCGGTTTATCCAGATAATACTGATCCAGTGGCAGAATGAGGGCCGAAGACAAACGTGCTCCTAAAAATTGGGCAAAGGTCGACTTTCCTGTGGCGGTTCCTCCAGCAACTGCAATGATTTTCATCCTTGTTCCTCAACAATCAAAAAAGAGATCGAATTCTAAAAAAGAACGGTTTTATGTGCCCAACAAATCGCGGGAATCCGCATCAAGATGCTGGTTCAATAGATTTCCAATAGCAAACACATCTTCAAGCCCTGTTTCTAAATAAGGAAGCAAGGCCAAAACTCGAACTGAAAGTTGTTCTTCCAGAGTGAGCCACTGATAGTGGGTCGCTCCCCCATGTTTAAAATTTTCACGATTCGACAGAATGATGCCCACAACTTCGAGTTGGGCTTCTTTGAGGGCATGAATTTGCAATAAGGTCTCTGACAGTTCACGCTCTCCCAGGTTGGTCACCCAAAGTATTTTCGGTTTCCATTTGGACAAGCATTCAAGTTCTGTTTCGGTTTCTGTGAAAGGCGTGTGCAAACTTCGCCCTCCTTCAATCACTAGGTATTCGAATCGCTGACATAAAAGCTCAAAGTATTGATCCAATAAAGACGACTTCAAATGAACACCATCACGGCGAGCTGCTAAGACGGGCGGCAAATCTTCATTCAGCATGAACGGATTGACTAAATTGATATGTTTCTGCATTCCCGACACTTGATGCAGACGTTCTCCATCTGTCAGCATGTCTGCCGCATGGTAGTCAACTTGTCCGACATCCACCGGTTTCCAAGCTCCAGTTTTGTAATTCTGAGCCAGCAAGTGTAGGAACCCCAAAGCAACAAAGGTTTTCCCCACGCCTTTCGAAGACCCACCTACATAGATTGTCGCGCTCATTGCTCATCTTCTCCGCTAAAAATCAAATTGTCTCGTAATTTACTGATTTGAGCAGATTCTTTTTGAATCAAATCTTCTGTGATGTCTTTCACCGTGATGTATCGTTTTTTTGCGGCTTCTTCTTGCGCCTTTTTTGCTAGAGCGATCCGTGCTTTTTCTGCTTGGATGAAATCCCAAACATTGATTTTTTCTCCGTCACGCTCCACGGTGATTTCACGGAACTCCTCTTCCGTAAAGCCGGCTTCTTTTGCCACTTTGATCAAATTTTCCATTTCACGTAAAGTTTTTGCCCGTTGTTTGGCCTCTTCGGTTTCGTCGTCTAAATTGACATTGGTTTTACCAATGACACGATTGAGGGCGCTTTGTGCATAAGAAAAATTGCCACTCATTCCCCAAAACAGAGCCATGCCGAGCACTAAAGCCAATGGCCAATTTTTCATTTTTCACACTCCTCATTGCAGGATACAAAAAGTTTTTTTGATGAGAATAGATTTGCTTTCAGAAAAGCAAATAAGATTCCTTTTTAGCTGTTTGAGTACGAATTGTGCATTCCATTGTATAAGAGAACTGTAGAAAATCAATAAAAGACTCGCATGGCAAAGGAAACTTCATGAATCAAAGGCATCGTTTTCAGAAAGGGATCATCTGTTTCATTGCTTTCACTTTGGCGTTGAGTGGTTGTTTTTCCCGGAAAAAATCGGAAGAAGTGCGTTTCTCTGCAATGCGCCACTTTCAAAAAGGCAATGCCGCATTTGAGCAACGGGATTATCATGAAGCCATTATCAGCTACCATAAAGCAATTGAGATGGACAACCAAAGTGCAGAATTCCATTACAATTTAGGCCTGTCTTATTATCATGTTGAAAAGTATAAGCATGCTCTCAGTTCCTTTGAAAATGCGTCAAAACTGGCCCCTAATATGGCAGAAACTTATTATAATGTGGCACTCATTTATAATAAAATGTATGACACCGATAAAGCCCATAAATTCTATAATAAATACCAGACGGTCATGACCAAACGCAGAACGACCATGCTTCAAAATCAACAAGCGCGCCTCCCTCAAACTCCCCAACAGCAAAAAAACCCTGCCCCCAAAACTGTAAAATCGAAGGGTCTCAAAGGACAATCGGTTCCAACGCAAGCCCAGTTAAAAGGGAAACCGCCGACTGTTCAGCCCCAGAAGAAGATTCCCTCTCGGCTACAAAAGACAGACGCTCGCAAAAAAACTCCTAAACACGCAAGAACCCCTTAAAGCGTTTGCGCGTTAGGTGACGGCATAAGTGGCTTGATCAATCCACAGACTGCTCGACATCGTTTACGTGTTGGATGCAACCGAATCTCGTATTGCACCGCTACTCCTAACTCGAAGTGGCTATTCAACCGGTTTAGGTAGAACCACACCGTTTGCAAGTTAAGCTCAATGGCACTCTGCGCCCCATTAAAAGAGCATATTTGTTTGTAGACGAGGCGGCTAGAATTCAAAGCGTCTTCAAACGAGAGAAGGAGGAAAAAGGAGTTTAAGGTTGGAGATCATAAATTTGAGAAATCACAGGCAGTTGATAACGGTCGACAGAACGAGCTTCCCAAACTTTTGGATATTGAGCAGCGATTTGCACAAGCACCGCTTGATATTCCTTATAATGAGAATTTACTTTTAAATTCACCGCAAGCCATTTGGCGCCTTTCGCGCGATAGGCTTCCAAACGGGCGAGGTCTAATTGTCGTGTATGCCACCCGGCATGTTCTGAATAATAGATCAACTGATTCTTTTTCATCACCCCTTTATCAAAAGCTAACACAAGCTCATGCGGATGGGTGCTCAGTTGTGCGACTTTCTGGCCTGTGTGAAAAGAACCAATATCGACTTGGAAGCGATTGTACGCATATTTGGTACTGTGCAGGAGGAATAAAACCAAAAAAATGCCGAGCCACCATTTTCGTAGGCGAAGTGATGGTTTTTGCCATTGCCATACCTGTCGCACTCCGAGGGCGGCAAAAACAGCAAGACCCGGGATGAAGAAAATCTGATAATAATCATGCACATAATTGCCACGCTGTGTGATAATGAGAAAGGCAAAACTGCCTCCTAACCAGGCTATCGGCAAATGATAACGACAGTCTTTGAGAGAGCAAGAAAATAAGCCGACGATTGCAAAGATTGCCACCCAAGGGGTCAGCCCTTGGTCGATGATTCTGGAAAAAATGAGGCGATTGTAAAAATCCCAAGTTAGCAACAATTCTGGATGACGAATTTGGTTCATCGAATTGTTGTCCGTGAACTCCGTAATTCCCTCTCCCAAATGAATCACATGATAGATCCAAACCAACGTCGGTAGCCAAGCGAGGAGGGCGAATCCATAGAGTTTGGGGTCTTTCAAAAGCTGATATTCTTTGCGAAAGACAATCATCAAAAGATAAGTGACCCCGACGACCAGCCCAAAGACTTTGAAAAGTCCGGCAAATATTGTCCAAAGCAAGGCATAACTCAAATATTTGTAGGAAGTTTGCTGGTCGAGCCATTGCTCAAAATAATACACTCCCAGGATCATCGCCGTGAGCATGGCCGAATCGGCCATGATGGTTCTTTGATAATACCAAATCAAAGGAGACAAGCCGGTAAAAAGGAGGGTTAAAATCGCAATTTGTTCGCCAAAGTGGCGGCGCACGAGCAAATACCAAATCCACAATCCCAACATCCCCCAAGCGATGCTCACCACGCGTCCTGGCCATTCAGCGATGCCCACGAGCTGGTAAATCAAGGCGACTGGAATGTGATAAAGTAGAAATTCTTGCGCATAGACTTGGCTGGTATTTTCCAAAGTGGCATAGACATCGACTTTCGGTGCCCACAACGTCGTCCAATCCAAATACAGATGCTTGGCCATTGCCGCGGCAGACACTTGATTCCAACTTTGGTAATCCACAATGGGGCCATTGATCTGATAAAGCCGCACTACCAACAAGAGGAAAAGCACTCCCCAAAGGAGAGTTTTGTGCAAGTGTGAGGAATTGAAAAATTTTTCAAACATGACGGGCGCTTTGCCAAGGAATCTTACAAATCTACAATCTGATAAATCGCTCCTCGAAAGTCGAGAATGTAGAGTTCTCTCTGAGCATCTTGAGCAAAAGAGGTGATCAAAATCCGATGCCCTAGCAACAGCGGGTGTGGCGATTGAGGTTCATGCAGGAGCACATTTGGAATATTGGTGGTTTGTGCAGGATTCGAGGGAATGCTATAAAGTCCTCGAAAATAATCGCCAAAGACATACTCTCCCTGGAGCCAAGAAATATTGTCTCCGCGATAAACGAACCCACCAATGACCACGCGGATGATCCAACGCGGGAAGGTTGCCATTGGAAGCGTCAAGCCGGCTGGGTTACAATGAGGCTCCGATTTTCGACACTGCTCCCCTTCCATGAAATGCCAGCCATAGTTTTTTCCTTTTTCGACATAGTTGATCTCCTCCGCCTCGATATGCCCGACATCACTTGCATAAAGATTGCCGGTTTCCCAGTCAAAGCTAAATCGCCAAGGATTACGCAAGCCATAAGCCCAGATTTCTCCTAAGCTATTTTCTTCACCCGCAAAAGGATTGTCGGGAGGAATCGCATAACCTTGTTTTGAATCAGGATCAGAAACATCGAGACGAAGAATTTTTCCCAACAAGGTTTGTTTACTTTGCGCTGTTTTATCACCGTTGCCTTGTCCAATGGCAACATATAAAAAACCGTCGGGAGCAAATACAATTTGTCCCCCATTGTGTCCCGTGCGTCCTTTGGGTTTGAGGATTTCAAAAAGAATTTTTTCACTGTCAGGCGCAGCCGTGTTAGAGTCGGGTAAAAATGTAAAACGCGAGAGACGAATCCTTAAAGGGGCTTTCGCTGTGTAATATAAATAGAAATACTGATTTTTTTGAAAATTGGGGTGAAAGGCAATGCCGAGCAATCCTTCCTCCGTTGTTGAACCAGCCACGCGGTCTTTCAAATCTAAAACCACCCCCCCAATTGTTGCGCCTTCTTTCTCGAAATGTTTGACCACGCCCCCCTTTTCTAAAACAAGCATCCTGCCAGGCTTTCCCGGCACTTCCGCAAGGTCGGTCGGGAACTCTAAAAGTTCTTCAGGAAGGAGCGGCTTGAGGGCTAGTTCCGATTTGGTGATCCATTCTCGCACTAAAGCCAAGATCAAAAGGCAGCCAATCAATCCGAGAAAGAGGATCACGGTGTAGCGAAGAAAACGATTTTGGGGAAGAGTCAAAATTTTCCGCATTTTTCTATCTCATTGAGGCGAAGCATGAATAAAATGGCGGCTATTTCCACACATGTTTGACCCACCCTTCCTGATTGCGGCTTTTTTGGAAATGAACAATCATCTCGGCAAGAAGCCCAAAGATCACAATTTGGAAGCCAATACCAATGGCGAGCAAGGAGATCGCTAGCAAGGGACTGGAACCAATCGAGCCTCCCCAGATCCAACGACCAAACACGAGATAGAGAAACATCAGAGTGCCGAGAACAATCGTGGAGATGCCAATGCCGCCAAATAGGTGCATGGGACGGACAAGATAGGTTGTCAGAAAGAGGACTGTCAGTAAATCCATACTTCCTCGAAAATAACGCTCAATGCCAAATTTAGACACGTCATGGATGCGAGGATGGTGGGCGATGGTCACCTCTTTCACTACGAATCCTTGTTTGTGCGCCAAGACTGGAATAAAACGGTGCATGTCTCCATACAAAGCAATCGCTTCGAGCACCTCGCGGCGATAGACTTTCAAACCACAATTGAAGTCGTGTAATTGCAAACCACTGAGTTTGGCGGTTGTCCAGTTGAAAAGTTTGGACATGAACGTTTTCTCTAAAGGATCATCCCGATGAATCCGCCATCCGACCACCAAATCAGCGCCTTGTTCAATGGTTTGCAAAACCAGGGGTAAATCTTTCGGATCATTTTGGAGATCGGCATCCAGCGTGGCAATGATCGCGCCTTGCGCTTTTTCCATGCCCACTGCCATGGCCGCAGACTTGCCGAAATTTCGACGCAGGATATAGCAGTGAATATTCAAATCACTGCTGGTTTGCAGTTCCTTTAAAATTTCTGTGGAACCATCGTCACTGCCATCGTCGATAAAAATCACCTCCGTGGTATCAGGCAGTTTCACTGTATTGAGTTGTTCCACAAGGGTTTTCAATGACCCTTGTTCGTTGTAAACTGGAATGACAATTGAGAGATCAATTTTATTTTCCATGTTATGCTCCAAATGCAAACTTTGAGAAGAAATGATGATTCCACTTTTATGCCATACTTTTTATAAAAATAGCGAGTCCAATACCATTGAAAATCATGCCCACTGTCTTTGTTTAAAAACTTCTTTGATTTTGTGAGGAGGGTGATTATATGCGAAAGAAATCGACAAAGGATTCCGGCAAATCCATCTGAAGGCGTTTGTTGAGTTCTTCGACAAAGGGGAGCATGGCTTCTTTGATACAATTGAAATAAAGGGTGCGGTTGCCCATGTCGTGTGAATGGAGTTCACGATAAGCCTTATTGCTTTGTCGCAGGAGGATTTTTGCATGAACTGGAGCCGTGGTTTGATCATTGAGGATCGCCGCGGCGGTGCTATCGTCAGAAAATCCACAAAGGAGATAAGTGAAGGAGTTTTCAAATCGAAAAATATTAAATGGTGCTTCCACCGGATATTTATTGCGGATGGTCTGAATCATTTGAAGAAAATGGTGCCGATTTTCTTCGGTTTTCCAAAAATCCAAATGATTGGATTCAATCGCATCATGCGTGGAGGCATTGAATTGACGAAAAAATTGATAGTCTGTAAAACGCAGAACTTGAGACTTTTGATGGATGATCGGTTTTTGTTGAAACAAGGCTTTCATCGTATCCGACAAAGCCGCATCGGCGAGGGGTGTGGAGTCAAATTTTCCCTGAAACGATGCTTGGGATTGAGTCCATTCTTCTAGAAATTCTTGTTTGAGTTGCAAATAAGCAGAAAAATTAGAACTTTGAGAAAGCGCCACCAACTTGTGTCGCAAGACAAAGGGGCTTCCTCCCGATTGCAAGTAATGGTTGAGTTGTTCTTCCAATTCTTGCAACTGATGACTGCCATAGGCTTTCCGTAGCTCTTTTAAATTGAGAATCGTCCGTCCAATTTTCAATCGTGTGCGTGCTTCAAATGTATGAGGAGTGCATCGTTGAGCCGTGCCAGGACGAAACACTTCATAGTTCAGTTCGCTGTTATTGGGGCCGTTCAATTTGAGCAAGGCTTCCACATCAACATCCGAACTTTGTCGATTGTAGGCCTGATCAATCACTTTTGCTCTCACCATTTGAAAGATTGGCAAAAATGAGACAGAATCTTCCACCTCTTCCTTGACCATTGCCAACCGGCTCAAAACCCCTTTGGCTTGAAAACGAAATTGTTGATCGACTTCCAGTGCTAATCCAGCATCAGCCATTCCAACCTTATTCTCAATCTCTATTCATTAGCATCTTCATCGCATCGGTACTCGATACGTTCAGGAGGATCTCTTGTCAAAATGTATTTAGAAAAAGATACTCTTCTTGTATGCAGGGAAAATACCAACTTAGAAAAAGCGATTCAATGCGATTGTACAATTTCTTCAAGAAATGAGATTTGAGATGGAAAGATTAGCTAGGAAAAGGAAAAGAAGATCAATAGGCATTGGGGTCGATAAATCCCTTAAAGATGGTTAAAAAGAGAATTTTAATATCAAACCAAATCGACCAGTGTTCAATATAATAAAGATCGCATTCGATCCGTTTTTCGAGAGAAGTGTTGCCTCGCCAGCCATTGATTTGTGCCCAGCCTGTGAGGCCCGCTTTGACTTTATGGCGGAGCATATAATTGGGAATTTTTTTCTTGAAATCCCCAATAAAAATAGGGCGTTCCGGGCGAGGACCCACCATGCTCATTTCCCCTTTCAAAATATTGAACAATTGCGGCAATTCATCCAAACTGGTTTTACGAAGAATGGCACCGAGCATGGTGCGTCGGTCATCATCTGCTTGCGCCCAAACTGCACCGGTTTCATTTTCGGCCTCCAGATGCATGGAACGAAATTTTAAAGTCTGGAAGGTCACGCCATCCAATCCCATGCGTTCTTGTTTGTAAAAGATTGGGCCTGGAGAGGTCAGTTTGATTAGGAGGCTAATCAAAAGCATCACGGGGGCAAAAAGGAGGATGGCAAGCAAAGCTCCGCAAAAATCTAAGGTGCGCTTGAGGACTGCATTCCAGCCATTCATGGGACTTTGGATGATGGTCACGACAGGAATGTCCTCAAACCTCTCCACATCGGTGTGCAAAAGCCGGAAAGGGCCTAAATCTGGAATGATTTTGAGGTCCACCATCTGATCAAAAAAGACATCATAAAGGTAAGATAAATCAATCGGTTCTTTGGGGGAAAGTGCGATGAAAACCTGGTCAATCTGATGTTTTTTGACAATGGTTTCAACCTCCTCGATTGTTCCTAAGTAAGGAAAATCTTTGAGCGCGGGATTCATTTCTTGTTGCGGCAATCCAATCATTCCCTGAAACACCATTCCCGTATTTTGATAACGGTGGAGGGTTTTTATGAAATTACCTAAGATTTCAGATGTCCCAACCACGGCAATGTTCCTCACATGCCAGCCGCGTTCATGCAAGAATCGAAGCGCTAACTGGATTCCATAGCGGTGGAGTGTCAAGAGCACCATAAACAGGCACATAAAATAAAGCATATGAATGCGGGAATAAGAAAACTTTCGATAAAAGAAGGCAATGGCTAATAAACCAATGAATAACCAAAAACAGGCTTTCACTAAATGGGGCAATTCTTTAGAAATCAGCGAAACTCGATGAGAATGATAAACGCCGGAGATGATGAAAACAACGGCTGTCAAGACCATGAGAACAGCAACCGCTTTTAAGTATTGAGCGTGGGGAGGAATGACCGGAGCCGCCGGCATGTTGAGCCAGAAAAACCTCAAATAATAGGCCAAATTCCAAGCTGTATAGGCCAAAATCAGGTCAAAAATAAAAATAACAGTGATCAGTATTTCATTATGGCGTTTCAGCACAGGATATCTCAGATCATTACTTGTTCTGGTAGAGTTTCAGCAAGAATGGATAAGAGGAATGCAAAATTCGGACACCTTTAAAAAATAATACAACCCTGAATAAAAATAAAGAGGCTTCCCTCGATTTTCGCATATTTTTCAGGCCCTGCTTGAAGGAATCTAAAATATCTGAACAGAAAGGGTTTGAAAAAGTACTCAAGTATTTGATAGGAAAATAGGATAGTTTATCCAATTACAAACTCAGTATTTAGGAGCAGTATGACCGATTTTGAAGATTTTTTGGATGACGAACTAGATCGGAGGAGTTCGGAGCGAATCCCTTTCAATCAAACCTTTGAAATCAGACCTGAGGCAGGCCCTCAGTCTATTTTTGTTTTAGGAGAAGACATTTCTGAAGGGGGGATAAAATTTGTCTGCGACAAAGAAGCCTTGCATCAGTTTTTAAGCGAGGAGGAGCAACGCAGGATTCAAGAAGAAAAGGAAGGGATTGAGAGTCGAACGATTGCGATTCTTTTGAACTCTGATCTTCAGTTGCAGGCGACCATCCGTTCTATTTCACAAGCAGAAGCAGATAAAAGTGGCTGGGATGCGGGAAGAAACCTTATGGTTTCTCGAGAAGAAAGAGAAGGGGCTTGGGTTAGTGCCAAATTTGTCAATCTTGAGGAATCTCAAAAAAATAAACTCATTGAGTATATAAAAAAGCTTTCATAACCCTTTAATTGACACTCTCCTTGCACAAAGGTATAACGCAATCACGCCTTAAAACAATCCTTTGCCTTTGATTTTTCATGGAAGATAACGATGCCCGCACGAGCAGATATTCATATTTTGATTGTTGATGATAATGAATCTATGAGATCGCTTTTACGGAGCATTCTGGAGCATGCTCACTTTGAGAACATCACAGAAGCAGACAGTGGGGAGCAGGCATGGGACGTATTGGAAAACAATTCCTTTGATCTCGTGATCACGGATTGGAATATGCAGGAAATAGATGGGTTGCGCCTACTACAAAAGATTCGGCAGAATGCAAAAACCCAAGATGTGCCTGTGATCATGATCACGGTTCACACTGAAAAACAATTTGTCAATCAAGCGATTGAAGCGGGAGTCAATAATTATATCACAAAGCCTTTTGATCGGGAGATGATTATCAAAAAAATTCATATGATCTTTGATCGCTCCTCTTCTCCTTCCCATGCTAATTGATCTCCTCATGGTCGATACGGTCCTTGATTTGCACCGGCAAGACCTCGTGAAGTCCAACTCTCCCATGGATTTTAAAGAAGATGGAGATTTCGCAACCAAAAGTGCTGAAATACCGCCCAAACATTTTTCAAATGGTTGCCTGTTTTATAGAGCATATACACACTAAAAAACAAAATAAAGAGCGGGGGAATCCACAAAATGTGCGGGGTCATTTGACCTTCGAAGGCCATATTTTTGGCTCCTAACCACAAGATGTAATAAACCACCACCAGAATCAATCCTCTTAAATAAGACCCTATGCGTCCACTTCTCGGATCTGTGAGACCTAGAGTGATTGAAGCTAACGCAAATACTATTCCTGCCAGCGGGGTGGTCAAACGGAGGAGCAATTCCATTAGGGCATGTTTTTGCTCAAAAGCGATGAGATCCCAGGTGGGAATTCCCCAAATACTGGAACGTTCTTCAGTCACACGGGCTTCTTCAAAATGGTAATCTAGCGTGTCAAAGGTCACAGTACGATAAACCTCTGGTTCTTCAGTGGTGAGATGAATGATGCCCGTGAAGAGCTTCAATTTCATCTCTTGATCTTCCTCGCTCAAATTGAATCGACCTTCATCTGCCATGATGACCATGGATTGTTTTTGCAGTTTTTGATCGGCAATGAACACTCCTTTTAATTGCTCTTCTTCTCCTTTATCGTCAACGTATAAAATTTTCCCATTGAAATCCTGATTGATCACTTTAGATTTGATTTGTCTGGATACTTGTGATTTGAGCAATCTCAATTTTTCTGCTTCAAAAGTAGCGTACCCTGTCGGTTGCGCCCATAGGGTCATAAAATAGGTCAGCGCAGTCACGAGCAAGCCAAAAGCAAGCACCGGGGCAATGAGGGTGTGGATTCCGAATCCGGCCGCTTTCATCGCCGTGATTTCTAAATCAAGGGAAAGGCGGGCCATCAACACAATCACGGCAACGACAACCCCCAAAGGGAGGGTCGAGGCTAAAAACTGTGGCATGCGATAAAGCAAAAGCCAAAGAATGGTGGTTCCTGTACTTCGGACAATGAGCAAATTGATCAGTTGATAGATGGTATTGAGGGAAAGGATGAAAGTCAGAATGGTCACCCCCATTGTGTAGGGAACTAAGAGTTGCAGGAAAATATAACGAAAAATGATCACAAATTAGCCTTTCACACACAACACTTGTTTGAGACAAGCAGTGATTTCCACTAAATCGGTTTGCGCTGCCATCACCTCGTCAATGTCTTTGTAGGCTCCTGGAATTTCATCCAGCACTCCTCGATCTTTTCGGCATTCGACCCCCTCTGTTTGTGTTTCTAAATCTTTCAGTGTGAAATGTTTCTTGGCTTGATTACGAGACATCGTGCGCCCTGCCCCATGACTGCAAGATTGGAAACTTTCCGAATGGCCTTTGCCTTTCACAATATAGGATTTGCTCCCCATGGAGCCAGGAATAATACCGTAAGTTCTGGGCCCGGCTGCTACAGCCCCTTTACGAGTGACAAAGACCTCTTCTCCAAAATGAGATTCTAAACAGGCATAATTGTGGTGGCAATTGACAGAGATTTCCACCGCAAAGGGGTTCCCATCATTCAAGTATTTGGCCATGATCTTCATCAAGCGTTCCATCATGATTTCACGATTCTTCAACGCATACTGTTGCGCCCATTGCAGGTCTTGCCAATAAGCATTGAATTCATCCGTTCCTTGCACAAAATACGATAAATCCGGGTCAGGTACTTTCACATCCATCCATTTGCGAAGTTGTTTCGCCGTTTGAATATGACAAGTGGCAATCGCATTTCCAATATGACGTGAGCCACTATGGAGCATGAGCCAAATATCCGGATCTTCCTGCTCATAATCGAGGCAAATCTCAATAAAGTGATTGCCTCCTCCGAGAGATCCCAATTGGGAGACAGCTTTCTTTTGTTTTTTTTGAACACCCTCGTGTAAACGAGAAAACTGTTTCCAACCCATCCATTGATCCACGCTCTTTTCAATATATTGATTCCCCTCAAAACCGACTGGAATTTTCGATTCAATCGCGAGGCGCAATGCCGCCAGTTTCCCTTCCAACGCCGAAGCTTTGAACGGTAGTTTTCTCGCCATCATTCCGCACCCAATATCCACACCCACCGCCGCCGGAATAATCGCCGCTTTGGTGGCAATGACCGAACCGACCATCGCTCCTTTGCCTAAATGCGCATCGGGCATGAGGGCAATGTGTTTAAAAATGCAGGGGAGATTGGCCATATTCTGAAGCATTCGCCGCTCCTCAGCGCCTAACGGATGATTCACCCAGGAAAGCACCGCATGCTTTGCCGAAATATCGAGCCGTTCCATTTAGAGTCCCAGGGCTGAAGAAGTGCTTCGCCGAGGATCAGCCCCGCCATACATGATTCCTTTGGCATCAATCAGGATGCTTTGAATGGCTCCCATGGCGCGTTTTTGGTTCACTGTGTGCCCCATCCCCTCAAGAAGTCTGATTGTATCAGGGCTGATGCCTTGTTCGATTCTAATTTCGTCTGGGAGCCATTGATGGTGAATGCGGGGTGCATTGACGGCTGCTTGAATATTCAAATTGTGATCCACCACATTCATGATGACTTGCAGAGTGGTTGTAATGATTCTGGACCCGCCTGGACTCCCTGTCACCAAGAAATTTTTCCCATCTTTTTTAACAATTGTGGGAGACATAGAACTGAGCATTCTTTTGTTCGGCTCAATTTTATTCGCTTCTCCGCCAAGCAGTCCATAAGCATTGGGCACTCCAGGTTTGGCACTAAAATCATCCATTTCGTTGTTCAGCAAAAATCCCGCTCCTGCTACCACGATGCGGGAACCATAGCTGAAGTTGATAGTGTAGGTATTGGAAACCGCATTGCCCAATCGGTCAACAATGGAAAAGTGAGTGGTTTCATTGCTCTCATAAGGCAGCGGTTTTCCGGGAAGGATGTCTTCACTCAGACTGGCTTTATGGCGACGGATTGATTTTCGTAATTCATCGGCATATTTTTTAGAAGTCAAACCTTGCATGGGGACTTTGACAAAATCAATATCGCCCAGATACTTGGAGCGATCCGCATAAGCGCGTTTCATGGCTTCTGCCATGAGGTGAATCGTCTGAGCAGAATTGTGACCTAAATACCCAATGGGATATCCTTCCAGAATGTTGAGGATTTGAACAATATGCACCCCCCCTGAAGAGGGGGTCGTCATCGAATAAATGTCGTAGCCTCGATAGTTGCCATGCACCGGCTGACGAATCACAGGACGATAATTTTTCAAATCTTCTTTAGTGATCAAACCCCCGCCTCTTTGCATTTCTGCCACAATCAAATCGGCCGTTTTTCCTTCATAGAAACCTTTCGCTCCTTCGTCTGAGATACGTTTTAGAGTTTCTGCTAAATCTTTTTGAATGAACCGATCTCCCGGTTCATAAGGACTGCCATCTGCTTTGAAGAAAATTTTTCGCGAAGACTCCCATTTTTTGAGATGTTTTGCGCGCGATTTGACGCCTTTACTGAAGCGCGGCGTGACAATGAAGCCTTCCTCCGCCAGTTTGATGGCGGGAGCGATGGCTTGTTGCAAAGAGAGGGTGCCATACTTTTCTAAAGCCAAAGCCAAACCTGCCACCGTGCCGGGAACGCCTGCTGATAAATGAGAATAGCGACTGAGGGTTTTATTCACTTTGCCCTCACTGTCCAAATACATATCTCGTGAGGCCGCAGAGGGGGCTTTTTCTCGATAATCAAGGGCCACCACTTCCCCCGATTTTTCAGAAGAGATCAACATGAATCCACCTCCTCCGATATTGCCTGATCGTGGTTGTGTGACGGCTAAAGCTAAAGCCGCGGTGACCGCCGCATCAATGGCGTTGCCCCCTTGTTTTAAAACTTCGAGCGCTTCTTGAGTGGCCAAGGTGTGGCTTGTGACCACCATCCCATTTTTGGCCTCTGTGGGAACGCTCCGGCTCCCTAAGAGCACTTGAGCATGAATGGATAAAAAAGGAATCCCCAAAAACAAAATCAGGAAATAAATACTTTTGCTCTTTTTTTTCCCAAATTGTACCACAGAAATTAGTTCCTACGTCAAGATGGACTAACTATGATTTATATGTGATTAAATGCAAACTTTTCTGAAACAGTCGATTGTCTCACCACTCGGAGTATATGGAAAGGAGGGCGTGTCGACCTACTCGCTTGAATATCACTAATCAAAACTTCTCTTTGCAAGGTCAAAGGTCATCAACTCAAGCTCAAAAACCATGAAACAACGTTTCAACTGAGTTGTGCCAGCCTTCCAGAGTTGTACAGCAAGCCTTCCGCCAAAAACCTCGGCTCCGCTAGCTCGGTCCTGGATTGGTTTTCTCCTGACAATATTAAAGCATAAAAATGTTTCTGGACATTTGATATCCTTTCACGTCTAGCACCTTTGCATGCGCAAATCGTCCGAATCAATGGCGTGTCCACTGAAGCAATAAAATTCTCCACTACTGCAGAAGGAAAGAAAAATAGGTTTTGCTCCTCTGAGGTGTTAGCACTGAGTCGTCACTTTTTCTGACGTGGAATGACCTGGGGGTTGATATTCCCGGCCGATGTCTTTGTCAGAGCATTCTAAATCCACGCAAGCAATGTTCATCTGTGCCCCTACCAGGATTACATAGAGAGTAAAGGTGCCCAGGCTTGATGGTACAGTCAGATCCATCATATCCGTGTTTGGAACTGTACAACGCCAATTTCCACGGCATTGTTTGGTCAAACGTCTACGATCAAGAGAGCTTAGACAGAACGTGGCCCCCGCAAACCTATTGGCCCGGCAGTACTTCTGTGCCACTGAGAACGGGAATGAGCAACTATCACAGAATGACAAAAAGTAGAAATCCGGGTAATTGAAAGCTGAGTCCTGGGAATTACAAAAGGAAGAAGACCCCGTGTAGTTCAATGCTCAGGACTGCCGGAGTGTCGAACTTGCGCGGGCATCAATGATGCAGTGAAGAAAAGGAGCAATCTATAGCTACGAGAAATGCCGGCCTCCATAATAATATTGTGCACCAACGACACACCTGAGCAGATTGGTCTTTCTGCAATAGCGGAGCATGCTTGACACAAAACCCATTGGGACAATACGAAGATGCTATGCTGAACTTGGTTCCAACAAAATTGGATGCCCAGGAAAGGTTTGAACGACTAAGGTTAAATATTGCCAGGGCCAGCAAGCCCTAAACCGATATTGCGGACGGATTGGGAGTTACACAGATTTTCATGACAGGCTGCACAACTTTCAGGCATTGGTAAACAGCTCCCAAACGAAATTAAAGTCGACCGTCGGAAACATTATAAAGAACCGGATTGAAGACATGCTAGCTGATCACCTTGGGCAAATCCGGTCTTTATTGCGGGTTAGCAAAGAATTAACTCTGCGTTAAAATTCCCGAAAAGTCTGGGACATTGACTGGGCAAGCAGAGCTAAGTTTCTTGACAGACTCCCCTAAAACATTGTCAAAAAGATGACCACAAAATCAAGAAGAAAACTAGCAAATAACCGAGAGGAGAAAGAGGCGAAAAATGGAATTACACAAAAACCCTGGCCTAGAACTTATACATGGTTTGGCCTAACTACCGGGCTCAGTATAGTGCCAGAACTTATACATGGTTTGGCCTAACTACCGGGTTCAGTATAGTGCCAGAACTTATACATGGTTTGGCCTAACTACCGGGTTCAGTATAGTGCCAGAACTTATACATGGTT
>JAOWAR010167515.1:0-10058 GCA_028571005.1 Clathrina lutea | reverse complement strand
TACAAAAAAATAATAGCCTTCATCGCGGTACTGACCGTGTTCTCCCGGGGTTGTTTGTGAATATGCAAAAAAGATTGAGAGTATAGTAGTCACTAGCCGAAGAGGCGGAGCGATCTTCATCGTTTTTGTTGAGTCCGTACACACCACGCTGGTCTGTCACCTGCAATGGATAAAAATGAAATGATGATACACACAGTACACCGAGATGTTTCCTGTTGAATGTCACGGACACCACACATTACCAGCTGTATGCAGCTCGGAATCAAGATCGATCAATAAACACAACCATAGTCAATCACAGCGAAAATGGCAAGCAACCGAGACTTCGCGGAAAGGTTCATTTTAGGGGAATCTAAACCAAGTGTCCCGTTTCCGGAACGCTGTGAGATAAGAGTTCTTCGTGAAGATCAAAGAAGGAGAAAATGAATGAGGACCGCGTTTCGCCCTGCCGACTTAACCACTCGATCAGGTGGTACGGGGATGGCTTGCCAAGAAACGTTGCTCAATTGAAGTTCATCGAGTCGGGTCGGGTAGGGCCTGAGTTTTGATTACCATGGAAAGCAATTCGGGCAGGTCGCTTTCGGATATTATTCAAAGACGGCTCACTCACGACTTAGGAAGTGGATTCCGCGAATCGCTCGGTGTTGACTCGGGCATCGTTTCACATGAGATGTTCGTAGTAAATCCTTTTACGAGGCTGCACGGCAGGACATGGTAAACTACGATCTAAACACTGTGCGGTGTGCAGGTCCCTCACGCAACTCATCAATGCCTCGAGCGCCACGACGGGGACGCGGCCCGAGAACCCGGAGTGAACAACCTGCTTCCTCACAGAAACTTTTCGAGCAATGTGTGGCGAACACAGAGTTCTCTTCTTACCTCGGCTTACCTCGGCGGTGCTGCCAGCGACAAAGAGAGCGCTCACCTGAAATGGCGGCTTTCTGCGTCATAGGACAGTGTCAAGGCGCGTTGTGTTGCTTTTCAGCTTGTTCTCCGAAACGAATGAAAACACTAACCGTCGAGCTGGTGCGCAGAACACCTCGCAAGCGACGCGGCCCACTTGTGAAGCAAAAGCTGTATCAGAGCCGACTTTTCACTCCGGATGATGTGAGATTGCACACTGCCCTGACTGGCAGTTTTGAGCTGGATCGGGGCCGAGCTTCTGAACTTTCAGACCGTTCCCACCGAGGGAGCAAGCCCCGCCACCCAGAGCTGACATCACACAGTTTGGAACCAAGCTGTTACTGTCCGAATCATGTGGTTGCAACGGTCTGCGCCGACTTTAGTCCGGTCGCGGTAGGCTTGTGGCCATACTGAGTGGGCGGTATGACGCATAAGGAGCTGAACGATCGTTATCTTATCACTGAAACTCTCTGACGTGTGCTAAGCGGTACAGATATCGTTTATGCGTCCTGGCATTCACGATTCACCATCCAGGCACGTGTGCACCGACTGTAAAACTCGTGAGGTCTTGCGTATGACCCGAATGGCCAGCACTGCGTTCAATCAATCGCACGCGATCGTATGGATGGCTGCAAATATTTCCTTGCTGGAGCGCGAGAAGTCCAACAGGCTTTCCTGTGCTTTTTGCCTAAATTTTGCCAGCGTACGTCGAATTCTGGGCCTAATGTTGTCGGGTTTGGAAGAGGATTTAAAGCTGGTACTACGTGACCTGTGAGAGTCCACACTCTAAGAGCGCGAGTGCGGGTGCTGTGTGAAGGTCCTTAACTCAGCAAGACATTCGGGACTTAGCCAGGGCGCTGAGACTGGCCTTTTCGCAGAAAGCACGTGAGGGATGCGTCTAAGTCGAACAAAGCCGGATTTTGAGCTATCACATCTTTTCTTTTATCTCTCCAATGACGCTGTCCCTCACCTGGAGAGCATGCGAAGAGATACTATCGCTTGCAATATGCAAGAGACAGTGTGTAAGCTTATTCGTATGAAGTGCTGTTGCCCGCGGAAAGCGATGGCGATATGCTGAAAAACTGAGGGGCGTCTTTTCCCCAGACACTCGTAGCCGTTCATCAACAGCTCAGGGTTTGTACCTTGAAATGGGGGCACACCAGATCTAGACCCTATCGTGAAACATTCTAAATGATACAGGTCATTTGTTTCCTTTGCTTGAGCACTGATCAGTGCCGATGATAATTGATTCGACTCTGAAGCACTCCCATATTCGGACTTTCGGTCTGATGCCATGATCTGCACGAAACTTGCGGGCACGTGACGCTCTTTCTCTGATGGCATGATCTGTCTCTCAAATGAGGTGTTCTGCCCAGCCGAGAAAGAACAAAGATTCAAGTCTGATCTGAAGGGAAACAAGTAGGAAAAGTGTGGCCGCACGAAGGAAATCAATTGATTGAAGTAAATTTTAACTGACGAACTGCTCGTAAAACAAAAATCAAAGGCTGACTGAGGAAGTTTGGTTCTCCTCTATTTTGCCGGAGATTCGAAAACAAGAGCATTGAAGGTATAATCGAGCACAAACTATTCACAAGAAGAAAAGATGGTTCCAGAACCGTTTTTCTATCCCCGGTATAATTTCTTTATTTCAAAGTTTCGTCAATGAAGGTCCCCTGCCTTCATCAAGAATTTTCCTGTAGAAGGAAGTTAATTATAAAGGTGAGCTGAAAATCGTGTTTCATCCTGCTCGGCCTGACCGTATAATTTTGACAACAAATCCTTTGAAAAATCATCAGCGGGTACAATGAATGAGAAGAGAAGAGCTCGATTTCAGCATGCGCTGGCAGCAGACAGTGAAGGCGAGTCTGGTCTCAGTCAGTGCTTGGCCATTTCGTTCCGCAGGTTCAAATCCCGGTATGGCCACGGGCCGGGTATGAGCTTATCAAAGTTTCTTCAGTCCATTTCCTCTCAGCATGCGCTCATTTGTCTTTCTCCAGACATATATAGGTATATTGAATGGAAATAATCAAGCTCTGTAACATCACATTCCTATCGTGACGAAAAAAAAAAAGAAATTGGACGCTCTTAAGAACATACTCTCCCTACATCTAGGAAAATTATGGTAATGCCACCTCGGACGAAGAAGGATACTTTCTGCGACTAGCCCCTCAAGCTCAATATAAATTTCGCCAAGCAAACAGTTCATACCGATTGTGAACAGCAGTCACAATGCTGCGAAATATTTGCTCTGCACTGAAACGTTTGGGTGTCCACACCAGTAAGAGCACGAAAAGACGATCATTGTACGTAGGAAAGATATTTGTCTCGCTGGGATCCAGAAATGACAACTGAATCTTTTTATTTGTATGCTCCACCTTGAAAAATATTTCAGGGAAAAGTCGGCAGGGTCAGATGGAAATGCATCAGGCCAACTTACACTTTGCGCTAGACAGTGTTGCGTGTTATGCTTCATCGACAGTGATGGTTGTTAGAGTTTCTGGCACTCAACGTTCACCGTGTGAGCGGATCTGTACTGGCCGTGTATAAAAGTGAAACTTTCGCGTTAAGCGCACAAACGGGAGTGAGCTCTTACATGAGCGAGCCCGTGTCGTGGCGCGCGCTTTGTGCGGATCATACAAATGAAAGCTTGCTCTGGAATTAGGGATGCTGAGAGATCATGATCAAAATACTGAGCCGACACCATAACCCTCTAACACAGCAAGCCGCCAGCACCGGTCAACTTCTGGGCTCAATATTAACTGGTTGCACGAGGAGCAACGCTGTGGCATTCAATTTGCCGAAGCGCAAGCTCTCAGGGGGTAGGCTGGTGAGATGTTCACACTGCGTGTTGGTCATGCACACTCGGGGCGGTGGCCGGGGCAGTACAGTTAGTACGAGCACACAGCCTGGCATTTGACGTGACGTGCCGCTACATCTATCGCTACTCCGCAGAAAGCCTGCCAACGGACGTCCGTTGATGCATACTGCGCTGCACCGACAGGTTTTCTAAGGTATACTGTTATCAGAACATGCCCACCCAGAGTCACCCGCATCAGTTTTGTGCTCGTGTGACCGGCCGTGGTGTTCATGGTCGACGCACGGCTCTCATGATTCAATCGAAAACGGAGGAGAATTTACGAAGGTCATCGCTCCGTAGCTCATCACTCCGCTCCGAGACCAAGGACTCGAGCCTGCGGCAGCAAATCGCCTAGCAGACGAGAGTCACCTGACTGAGGTTCGAGTCCCTTGTCTTGGTACGGAGTGATGAGCTACGAAGCGATAAGCTTCGTTAATTCTTCTCTGTTATCGATTGTATTCCTCCGTACATGGTCACATCTTCTCCATTCTCATGATTCAGACTCGCGCAAATTACCCCAACTTACTACGGGGCGAGCTTGATCATCAAGATTCAGCGGCAAGCCTCTTTGATGTCTGACTTTGATCGTCAGGGGGGAGATGAGAGTGTTGTTTGCTCTTATTTGTCTATTGTCGACTGCCAGTGTCAAGGCATTTCTTTTCCCTTCATGGCGTTGAACTTTCTGTCCCTACAGCAATGGATCGATGGATTGGCCTTCAGCTGAGTCTTGTGGCTCGTCAATATCATAGGGTGGCAACAGCCGTTCTTCTGAGGACAGTGTGGACGTCCTTGCCAGTACGTGTTCTGTTGTCATCGAATGTGCGAATGATGTCGACGTCGCGGTCGAAGCCGGGCCTACGGCAGTCTGCCAGCATGTAGCGCCTTGAACGGCTCGAAATCTCAGAGCAAACGCGTGTTTCTGTCAAAAGCTGTGCGGATAATGTGTGGCGAAACACAGAGCTCTCTCTCTCTCTCTCTCTCTCTTACCTCTACGGTGTTGTCAGCAACAAAGCGACCACTCATCTGAAATGGCGGCTGCCTGGGAGAACCACGGCGGAGTCAGAGGATGATTGAAGACCAGGGCGCGTAGGTAACCTTGTCGCTTTTTCTGGTTTCAGGCCTTTCTCCAATGAAGAAATTGATTGAAAGGGTGTAGACAATAGCTCGCAAGCGTCCCGTTCATGAAACGAAAGCTCTATGAGTGTAAGCTCAGACTTTCGGCTCCATGATCTAAGATAGCACACTGACTGACAAGGCTGTTCTGACTGGCAGTGTTGAACGTGACCGGACGAACGCTTCTGAATTTTCAAATCATCCCTGGCACACGGAGGAGGTAAGGCTAGCCCCGTGGCGCGGGCATCATACAGTTTGGAATTTATCATGAACTGTAACCGGTCAGGGAATTTTCAGTGTTCGAATCATGCTGTCACAACGGTCTGCGGTACAGTAGCGGTAGGACTGGATGAAGAAAAAAATGAACGAAACTTTCGTTGTCCTATCACTGGAGCTCTGTTATGCTCCAGATTCCATTTACTGCAGTTTAGCAATCTTCAATTGCGGCAGAGCTGCCCTTGCCTTCATCAACTCCGCAGCATGCCCAAGCAGAGGCTTTTCAGCTCCAGACCTCAGGTTTTGCATATGAAGCGAAAGGCCAGCACTGCGCTCCTGATCAATCGCACGCCGTGGTACAGACCGGTCAATGCTACCTAACTCGATCACGAGAGTTCCAAGAAGTGCTGCAAGGATAGACCAAGGTCTGGGCTGGTTTCGAAGAAGACGGAAGGCTACGAAGTGCATTTTCCAAATCACAATTGTGCTTGTGCGCGCGCGGTTGGCACGCGCACGCTATGTAAAGGTCCACTCATGCAACTCATGAAGAACCTCAGGACGCAGCCGGGGCGCGGAGCATGCATCACCATCGACGCCCGATCAAACCACAGTTGGTAAACACGGGCTCTTTCGAAGAAAGCCTGTGACCGATGAGTAGAACTACGCCGAACACAGACCGAGATTTTACAAATACTAATTTTTTTCTCTCTAATGACGAGGTCTCTCACCTGGAAATGTTGCAAATGACAGTAACCGGCTTCACCTGAAAGCAGCTGTTCTCAACAAAATCGGGTCAGGGGAAAGCCATCGCGATACTGGAAAACCGAGGCAGGTCTTCTCCCGGGACAGTGTCCTCCTTTCGTGTTCTCCTTGTCCTTGCCGCGCAGAGAATAGTTGGCAACTCAATGTTGGGGCAGATCCGACTCGATGTTGAAACTTCGTATTCATGCAAGCTATATCATATCGAGGCTTCCGATGATGAGCGCTAGCGCTGATCTGCGGCCATGATAATCGATCTCGCTCGGAAGCGCTCCGCGGACTTCCAGTCAGACGTCAAGGCTGTGGCAACAGCCGCCGGCACGTGACATTGCTGACACTGATTGTAGCAGCTTGTCAGAGTTGCGTTTCACCTTCACGTGGTCGTGCACGCACACAGATCTGATGGCTGTGGAAAATCTAGTAGCGTAGACTTAACGCTGCGCTTAGCATCAACGCTTTTTCTGTAAGGGAAGCTGTTCTTCGTCTCTTTATCTTGTGTGTTCGGCCCTTGTCAAGAATATTGCCCATATTTTCGTGACTCGCGCATGTCAAGTAAAGTGCCTACATGTTTGCACATCAGTGCAAAGGAGACTGCCCACATTTTGGTTTTTTTCCAATACGAAATTTTCAATCGAAAACTGGAAAAGCCCCCATGTTAAGCAAACTGCCTACATTTTCTTGACTTGCCATGTCAAGGAAAGTGCCTTCATTTTTGTGCATCTGTCACGCAGATTGCCTACATTTTTCGAAAGGCAAATTTTCCATCGAAAAACATTCCCAAGTCAAGCAGAATGCCTAGTGTACATTCGTGTGCACTGCTCTTCCCCGGAACACGTGCCTCCATTTCTCTTTTTCGTAGTCACAGGTATAAGTCCCTCTCCCACCATCACATCAGTCAACGCAATCGACTGAATCGAGCTCCATATCAGATGATATCAAACGCCCACTGCCAATTCAACTTTGTCATTATTTTTTCCAATGTACACAAGCGCTATGAATAAGTCATGATCAATAGCCACGGTATAAATCCCTCCCCTACCTACTCTCCTACCTAACCATAACCTCGCTGTGATTCAGACTTGGCAAGCCAGGATCTCTATTAATTTTATGGCCCGACGTTAAACTATGTTTTAGTGACCAATCGGCAGGGTTACGCCTGCCTTCATCAGGCCAAACTCCTCTTGTACACTTTGCGCTCCACGGCGTTGCGTGGATTTCCGCAGCGACAGTGATGGTTTGTTAGAGTTTAAATTCCGGCATTCAACGCTCATCGCCTGCTTCTGCACTGGCCGTGTAACGTGAAACTTTCACCTTTAGTGCCGATGCGCGGGTGAGCTCTGACATTGATGGGCTTGAGTTCAGGCACGCTCTTTGTGAGAATCGGAAAGATGTAAGCTTATACCAGTGCTAGATCTAGATAACCACGAGACCACGATCCGTACGCCGCTTTCGTATACCCGAAAAGCTGCCAGTGTCGGGCGACTTCTGGGCTCAATAGAGAGGATTAGCAAATCGGAACCGAATACGAAACGATTCGCGCGCCTTTGGTTCAATCGTACAACGATCGAAACGGCCACAGGGTTAGCAAGTCAGATACGATTGACACGATTGTAGTTTCCTTGGTTACATCTGGGTCTGGTGTGGACTCGGATCACGGCGTCCACACATCGATGCATCTGGTCCTGCGCCCGCGCGAACTTTCAAAAGAAAAAGTCAAAGAACGTGCTTCTTCGTCGTCAGCCGAAGTTTGTAATTTTTTTCTTTGTGAAGGCAGTAGTCAGACCGTTCAGGACAAACATGGATTTCGTGGACTCACTGCTATCGACGAGGAAGAACTTGCTTTGATCGTTCTTGCCTTAGATTCTGACGAAGAAGACGTCGACGATGACGATACGCTTCCTGAACCAATTCGTCGGCCTGAATTGGAATCCCCCACTTCACAAGAGTAAGTCAAAGTTACCTCTCTTTTGGTACAACTGTCTCATGCATTTTTTGGAGTGATTGTGTGTGTCTGTTGGCCCTTTCTGTACATCCCTACAACATATCAGTCCCTCACCTTTCCCATCCAAACTGCTCCATTTTCTCAGAATCTCTGCCCCCCCCATTTTTCTGTCTGTAATGTGCTTTAATGCGTCTGCATCTACTAAAGCCATGCCATATTTTTTTTGGGGGGAGGGTGGGTTCAGAGCTACAGGAGATATCGACTATAGTTCTAACAACACAAGTGTTTGATAATCAGAAAGAAAAAATATTTTTTTGGACAAGGTTTGTATAATGAGTGATGACAGCCTTCTCGCAAGGCTTTTCAGGACTGTGTCTAAAATTTAATCTCTTTCGGCCACCACATGCACACAACGGTTCCGATTCGACAAGGCGCAACTTGCATTGCTTTGCGGACATCTGCAGCTGCCCGAGGAAATGACTGCGGTCAACCGTACGACCTGAACTGGTATGGAAGGGCTGTCCGATCAGCTTTCACATTTTCATAACACCAACGTGTGCGCTGCTGTGTGCAATTCAAGCAGTCGCAAACCGACCATTTGCTCCAATGCCCCAGGCTTCTACATCTGGAAAAGTGAGGTATGTATTGGCATTAGAAAAGTCCACGCACAGTATTTCACATGTGAGCCAACTTAGAGCACTGGAAGCCATGACGGGAAGGAAGGGGTGGAAGGAGTATGAAAGAGAAACGGCACAAATGATACCCGAGACTAGCTATAGTAAACGCCTGATGAAAGACTAAACTATGGGAAAGAATCCCATGCCAACAATACAGGCAGGTATTGTTGGCAAGTTTTAATTTTTCTGGGGAGGCAGCAGCATCTTCAAATATGGGATAACTTAAGGGTAAAAAAAATGGACTGTTATATCTGGCACGATAGAGATTGTAGAACTAGCTTCATCTTGGGTGCACATGGAAGCAGCAGTCCATTCCAGCTAAAGCTCTCAGCCAATTAAGCAGTTCTCTGAATGAGCAAGCACTAAAGATTACCAAATTTATCTATTGAGTGTACTTCTTTCCCTCCTTGGAAAGAACCATAAAATACTAGCTAGAGGTCTCATCAGCTTCAGTTGGAAAATGAATGACTGGGCAATATACAGGAATTTGGGGCAGCTGCATCTGGACACACACACACACACCAAGAAGTTCCTATAAAGAAATTTCACCAACCAGGCTGACGGACAGCATAAACATTGGCATGCTTCCCTCCTAGACTGAAGCCACAAAGATAACCGTAGTGATACTTGGAGGGAGATTTGCTGCTTCTGCAGACAGTGTCACAGCGATTGCTTCGACCGATGTTGGTATAGTTGTGGGTACAGTAACATGTTCCCCCGTTTGCTTGGTCTATGGCAGAGTACTCGTATTCATTGCAAGATTCCATGCACTGGAATGGGTCACCGATGCGTGATTTCTGATAACATGACACGTCTCCTTTCAAGCAGCCGAGTGGTATTAATCGCTTTTCCTGGCCTGCAGTTCAATATACCGGGCGAAGGGTAAAACCGGGGTGGGGGAGGGGATAAGTGGGTTATCAACGGATTAGACTGGTGCCCTTCCCGAGTACAGATACTGGTATTCAATAGTCTATCGAATTTGTGCAAAAGCAGTTTATTGTCATTGATTAAAAGCATTTCCAGCAGAATCTGATAGCAGCTTAGTGATGCAAGAGGAAGACAATTCAAACGAGCTTGACTCGGATTATTCTGATGACAAGGCTTCATGTGTCGCTAGCAATCCCACAATCTGCATGGCTTCTTGGGTTTACAATCGTTAATCTATACTTTTCTTTACTCACTGTTGCAGGGCTGCAAGTTGCATGGTGTGGTGGAAACGTCGGCCTTGTTTGGCAGACTGCACACTTGTACCCCGTATTGGCCAGCAGGCTGGCATATTTGGCTTCTAACTCGAACTCCACCACCACCACATGATGCCGTGCAGGGTGTTTCTCGGCTCCACGAACCCCAATTGCCATCGTCTATATATTAACCAGTTGAACGCAAATGCTCATCAGGTAATATTATAGATATTTTGGCAAAAATGAAATTGATAGTTTGTCATGATTGGAGAGACCATGGCTGGGGGAGGGGGGGGGGGGGGGGGTAAAAACCATAGTTTAGATCGGAAGGGGGGCGGGGGGGGGAAGGGGGTGGATCTCGGTGGTCCCCCGTTCCTTAAAAAAAACCACATGCCAACGGACGCAACCGT
>JAOWAR010167504.1:0-10060 GCA_028571005.1 Clathrina lutea | reverse complement strand
ACAAGAGAAAGTTGAAAAAGAAAGCACACCAGTAAAAGGAAAAAAATCCCATGGTAAAGAGGGAAGAGCCGGATGTAGGTATGTACAGTCCAGACACGTAACCACACTAGTATGTACAGTCCATACACCTAACCACACTAGTACGTACAGTCCAGACACCTGGCCATACTAGTACGTACTGTCCAGACACCTGGCCATACTAGTACGTACAGTCTAAACACCTGGCCATACCAGTACGTACTGTCCAGACACCTGGCCATACTAGTACGTACTGCCCAGACACCTGGGCATACTAGTACGTGACTGTCCAGACACCTCTCTGGCCATACTCATAGTAGTATATACTGTCCAGACACCTGGCCATAGTGACGTACTGTCCACGGACACCTGGCCATACTAGTATGTACTGTCCACTGACACCTGGCCATACTAATACGTACAGTCCAGACACCTGGCCATACTAGTACGAACTCAAAGTCCAAACACGTAGCTGGCCATACTAGAACGTACCAGTCCAAACACCTGGCCATACTAGTACATACTGTCCAGACACCTGGCCATACTATAGCACGTACAGTCCCATCGAAACGCCTGGCCATACTAGTACGTACACTGCACGGTCCAGACACCTGGCCATACTAGTACGTACTGTCCAGACACCTGGCCATACTATAGTACGTACAGTCCCATCGAAACACCTGGTCATACTAGTACGTACAGTCCAGACACCTGGCCATACTAGTACGTACAGTCCAGACACTTGGCCATACTAGTACGTACTGCCCAGACACCTGGCCATACTAGCACGTCCTGTCCAGACACCTGGCCATACTAGTAAGTACTGTCCAGACACCTGGCCATACTAGTACGTACAGTCCAGACACCTGCATAGCCATGCTAGTACGAACTGTCCTGACACTGACCTGGCCATACTAGTACGTACTGTCCAGACACCTGGCCATACTAGTACTGTCCAGATACCTGGCCATACTAGTACGCACTGTCCAGACACCTGGCCATACTAGTACGTACAGTTCAAACCGTGACCTGGCCATACTAGTACATATTGTCCAGACACCTGCATGGCCATACTAGTACGTACAGTCCAGACATCTGGCCATAACTAGCACGTACTGTCCAGACACCTGGCCGTACTAGTACGTACAGTCCAAACACCTGGCCATACTAGTACATATTGTCCAGACACTTGGCCATACTAGTACGTACTCTCCAGACACCTGGCCATAACTAGCACGTACTGTCCAGACACCTGGCCATACTAGCACGTACTGTCCAGACACCTGGCCATACTAGTATGTATGGTCCAGACACCTGGCCATGCTAGTACGAACTGTCGAGACACTGACCTGGCCACAACTAGTACGTACTGTCCAGTCTAGCACATACTGTCCAGACACCTGGCCATACTATAGTACATACTGTCCAGACACCTGGCAATACTAGTACGTACAGTCTAAACACCTGGCCATACTAGTACGTACTGTCCAGACACCTGGCCATACTAGTACGTACTGTCCAGACATCTGGCCATGCTAGTACATACTGTTGGCAGACACTGACCTGGCCATACTAGTACGTACTGTCCAGACACCTGGCCATACTAGTGCATACTGTCCAGACACCTGGCCATACTAGTACATACAGTCCAGACACCTGGCCATACTAGTACGTACAGTCCAAACACCTGGCCATACTAGTACGTACTGTCCAGACACCTGGCCATACTAGTACGTACTGTCCAGACACCTGGCCATAGTATACATAGTGCTTATCTTTCTGTGGAACATCTTCAAAATGCAGGAGTACCCCATGTAATGAAAAGAAAGGTGTTATCTTTTCCTTTGAACTGGCAGGCAAGTCAGGAGGAAACCTTTATTCCTCATTCATCTGCTTCCATGCAGCTTTTTTCCTTCCCAAGATCACAAAAAAATCTCAACCAAGAAGAACCAGATTTCTAAGTGAGAGCAAGCACCTTGAAAAAACTTGTTAGGGAAATACTTAAGTGACTCCATAATATGATCCTGTCAGTTATTGGCGTATACACTAACAAGATTCAGCATCAAGCGTGCGTCTCTTTTGAAGCATTTTTGTAGTACATTTGAATATTCAGTACACACTGCCTCAGTGGTATCATTCTGCCACTTCTTGGTTTGACCAGCCAGTAATCGCTATGGAGATGTTGGAATCCTCGAGCTTCAATACACAGGTTCTGTTCTCAGTTCTGCTCATTTCGCTTATCTTTGCTTATCTTGATCACCTCTGGTCCCCTTCATCCTATTTCACTCTCAGGCGAAAACTAAAATCAGATCGTTGAATATCTTCTAAAGAATCATAGTTTCAATCAACATTCCAACGCATTGTACAAAGTGGACTGAACTAGCTGGAAGTCAGAACCAAAAAGGAAGAAGAAAATTCTTCACTGACTAAAAAAAAAAAAAAAAAAAAGACCTTTAAATGACGACAACGATAGCACCTCATCACATGTGCTATGACTTTTTGAGAAAGACATGGTTTTTTTTCAATTCAAAACGAGCAGCTCAGGTAAAACTGGATCCAACTCCACCGATATTAAGTATGTTTTGTCAATGTGACTTGATGTTCCATGTGTAAAGCAGGAAAGATGTGGCAAGAAAAAAAAAAGGTGTTTAACATCCTAGCACTACGACTTGAAGTAATGTTGAACAGCTACGGACCACATGTGGAGGAGCAAGTAAAGGACTGACAGTCCCTCGACGAGCTTGAACTGCTTGCCAGGAGGATTCATGATGAACAGCACGGCCAAACTCTTTAAACACACAGACGCAGTAAAAATGAGTGCACACATGCAGAGACAGAGAGAGAGAGAGAGAGAGAGAGAGAGAGAGAGAGAGACAGAGGGGGAGAGAGAGAAAGAGCGAGAGAGACAGGGGAGGGATGGAAAAGGTGAAATAATGCAGGTAATCTGTTTCGCAGCTAAGGCTTATTTTTCTCTTCGCCAGAGTCTGGAAGCATCAATGTATACCGATTGCATATCCTGAGGCAAACGTTCATTTGCATCATCATCATCATAGAGACCTTCATTTTTACATGGTGTAGAGCTTCAGGGAAGAGACTGGGTATGAGGTTAAAACGAACAGCTGCAACTGACCATGCACTGTTCACACCTGCCGTGCGACCCACAATGAGTGAGGGTTTCATCTATGCTCAGCACATAACTTGAAACGAATGGATAAGAAAGACATAGAAACATAGCTCCCAAAAGCTGCTACAGCTGACATAGGGTAATGCACTGCATAGCTTACAATTATTGCCACCACTTGTCAAGACCTTAGAGTCAAAGACACCAGAAGAAGTCTGCCTCTTGTTAAACAACCCTGAAATACGTACCCCGACCATAGCACCCTGAAGTGGCCAAAGCAGACTGCGCAGACCCAGCTCACTTGCCCCCCATGTTCCCAGCAGGACAGTCACCATGGTGATGGCAAGCACTTTCCATCGACCGTAAATGATCAGGTAAGTTCCCTTGAGCTAAGAGTAGAGCAAACAAAGGACCAAAAAGATTACCTTCTGAAACTCAGCAACAAAACAGCAGCATGATCCATCCCTCTCTCTCTCTCTCTCTCTCTCTCTCTCTCTCTCTCTCTCTCTCTCTCTCTCTCTCTCTCTGATTCCTTTCCCCGTCCACACTTTCACACTTTCTCCTCAACCCTCCTTAATCCCTCAACCTTTGCCTCTCTTTCCTTCTTACTGTCACTTTCTATCCTTCTTACCTCAATATTCTCCCCTCAACTCCCAAAGAACTTCATGCTCCCCCTTCCTTCCCCCACCCTTTCCTCAACTTTCCCCTTCCTTGCACGGTCTCCCCTCTCGCCCACACTTGACCTTGATCAAACTCTACATTACACCATCTCCCGTTATCTCCCATACCCTCAGGATAGTACCTTGGGCAGTGTTGGGTCAAGTTTTCGACACACTTCATACGTGAAGAATCCAGACAATCCGACAGCACCGAGAGCGTACGTCCGGACACGAAAAAAGGCCTCTTCATCACCAGCGATCAAACACGCAAACACAGCCGCCACAAAAATCACAGCCTGAAAAGAAAAAAGCAAAACAAAAGGCGTACGGGAGAAAGTTTCTTACAGTGTAAGCACCGTACATCATATCAATTGCTTGATCTCCACAATTCGAAGTGTTAAACTGTTAAGCCCACCTGGAACTTCGACTAACATATTTCTTTCTCACATTCTTTCCATTTTGTGTTTCAACAAGTTCTTGTTTCGCGCAACTGTTGCAACATAAAAAAAAAAATGAAACGAAACAAAATTGAAAGGGACGCTTTTGTAGTTTTCTTGGTCCGTATGAGACTTGAGCCTGTGAAGCAAAGTCGCCAAGCTACTAGGAGTTGTCTGAAATACGATCATATTGATGAACACACACACACACACACACCCTCTTTTTTGCTTAATCTGTGTGGCCCTAGGACGCGTTGTCATCCCTTAGTGCCCTATCCTGTCGTGAGATAGGTCCCCAAAATGGTGGGCATAGAGGCGTCTAAATTTCTCACAGGAATTGTTTTCTTTTATTGCGATGACAGCGCCTCAACTGATGAAACAGGCCTTCTGCTGCTCTTGTAACATTTCATTTTGCACGCTGACAACAAGGTCACATTTCAACTATCCCCCTGGTCTAAGTATATTTTACATCAATTATGAAAAACACACACACACTGCTGCATACCTGATGAGAAAGCCCATAGATCAGTGGGCTTTCGTCCAGCCATTCACCAATGCCAAATTCAACGTACATTAACTGGACATACACTAACTGCACAATGAACACAGAAGGAGAAAACAGGCAACAAGCAGTTCATGTCCACCCAGTCTGGATCCCTCAAGTCCTATCTTCGTTCTATGTATGGAGTTTAAACGCAGAAGACGGTAGATACGTTTGGGAAAGAACCAAAGCGTCTCACGCGTTTCTCCAACCACCCCCATTTCACTCTCAGGTGCATGTAGTCAGCCAATGAGGACTCGCTACATAGGTTGTAGTTCGGTCTTATAACTGTGTCCCGGTCTTTTGCGTTCCTAGTTTGCCACTGATGAAGTCAGAGGCATATCTGACGAAACGTCTTGTTAAATCTGTGTCTTATGACTGGTGAGCTGGGAACTTTCTCCTGAAGCAGTTCACATTTCAAGAACAAAAATATTGCTCAGCTGGCTGAACACCTTAACAACACTTGGTCCATTACAGGTGGATCCGTCACACAACATTTAACATAATCAATTTCAGGAAAGCAGAATATTTTCACACAGCAATAATCAATTTCGATATCAGATTTGAGAGATCAAAGCTACGGCCTGTCAAACTGGTTTTCGGGTCTTTCCACTTTCCCGGTGTTCAAGACTGAACGATGCAAAGAAAGTATGTGAGTACGATTGGATATTTCTGAGAATGACATTATTGAAGGCAACAAACATATTTACGCTCCAAAAAGGCCTCGAAAGATTGGAAAGTGAAGTTCCAATCTGAACGAAAAAGCAGACAACTTTTATGCTGATTTGGAAAGGTCCTACTTACCACAATACCAAATGATATGGAAACTTTCAGACCATATCTGATCAGAAGAATACACAGAAAACCACAGAGACAAACAAACACACAGACAGAAACGCATGCATCACACGCACATACACACACACCCACACACCCACACACACACACACACACACACACACACACCCACACACACACACCCACACAACACACACACACCCACCCACCCACACACACACACACACACACACACACGCATGGGCAAAGCAGACAATCAGTGAAAAAGACAGCAACACAACAACAACAGCAATTTACAGATTTACAGAAGAAGGAAACAGATACTGAAAAACTTCAAGAAAATCTTATTTTCAAAGGGCAAAAAGAACGGCCAACAAAAGGGAAGGGGTCATGATTAGAGCGGCCACAATTATAAAACGAAAAGATAAAGGACTCTGCCCCCCGCCCTCCCCTATCATCACCACCATTAGCTGCCTCTACACCAAGATTGGCAAATAAAACCATGATGATCTGCTTACATCCATCCAATAATCCCAGCATACACAAAGAGCGCGAAAGACGTGAAGCGAATGGCCGTCAGCACCTCCTCCATTTTAAGAAGACCTCGTGGAAGTGGTCTGCCAACACAGCCACACAACTAAGCTTATCAGAAAAACCGTACATCGTAAGTTATTCATAAGCTTCTTAATTCCATAGCTTTTTGTAATAAGTTTAAATTTACTAAAATAAAAGAAAGCTTATTAATTTTTTTTGACATTGCAAATTTATCGCCTCCCAATCCACCCAACAACTGGACAACCATGATTGGTCATGCACGACATGGCGCGGTGGCAACTTTGAGCGTCAGACATGCATGTCCTGCCACGCAAAACGCTGATCTCTACGTAGCTACAGCATGTACGTCGAAACTTTATGAAAATAAATAGCTTACAGAATGGCAAGAATTGCCAATTTCTGAAAGTACTGGCTTACAAATATTTTAAGATTTACAGTACACCCCCGACCTACAAAAAAACCCTTCAATATCCCAAACAACACACGAATAATCATGAACAGGCAGGTGAATGAAAAGAGTAAAATTGCAGTACGCATGTTGCTAAGCAGCAAAAACACACAAATGAACAACATACTGGTATGTGATTTTATGGTGGCAGCTTCAATATTGGACAGAGAGTATGCAGACATGAGGTACAACATCACCGCCAGCCTGATGTTGGGTGAATTCTGACGTATGTACTCACCGTGCTGGGTGAAGCACAACGTCTTTGTCAAAGTCTTTCACGTCATCCATCACTCGTACCAGCAGCAAGACGGTCTTCAAAGAAGAGTGGTGAGGATCAAAGGGTAGAAGAGAGAGAGAGAGAGAGAGAGAGAGAGAGAGAGAGAGAGAGAGAAAGAGAGATGAGAGAGGAAGGACAGAAAGTGAGAGAGAGGGGAGAGAGGGAGACGAGAGAGAAAGAGAGAGGAGAGAGAAGTAGAGGGAGAGGAGAGAGAAAGAGGAGGAGAGAGAGAGGAGAGGGAGAGAGAAAAGAGAGAAAGACAGAGAGAGAGAGAATTAGAGAGAGATGAGAGAAACAGAGAGAGAGAGAGAGAGCCGAGAGAGAGTGTGGAGAGAGAGAGATGGGCAGCAGGGGTAAAAGACTCGGAGATGGAAGAATGCGGGATTTTTTTCGAGAAAGACTTGGAGATCGAGGAATGCGGGATTTCGAGCGAGGAATGCAGGGTTATTTTCGAGAAAGACTCGGAGAACGAGGAATGCGGGATTATTTTCGGGGTAGCAGAAAATTCGGAGAATGCGGGTTATTTTCGAGAAAGACTCGAAATCGGGATTTTGACGGGGTAGCAGAGAATTCGGAGAACGAGGGATTTCCGGTTAGCCTTTGATATTTTCAAATTTGAATTATTTCCGTTAGATTTTCGAAAGTAACGGAAATTTGCGAAAAAACCTGCGGCATAACATACGCAAGATAGAGGATACACACATGACGGTTGGGATACACTAAATACTAGATACGCATGTCACGTTGCTAAGGAGACACAGGATTCCGTTACAGGATTACCTCATACCGATTACGTCACAGGATTACTTCATAGTGATGTGACAGCGATTACCTCAGAGCGATGATGTCATAGTGATGACATCACTGTGGCGGGAGAGCCCGCTAGCAACGGACCCGTTGCTGGGTGTTCCAGGACCGCTTCCGTCACTACTACTGAAGACGGTCCGAAGGTCTTTTGAGAACCTTGAATTAACGAGGCTTTTAAAAGCCCTGGACGAGTTCTGTGAGCTCGAGAAGGGAGTTTTTCGGTGGAGACTTCGAGCGTGGAGTGTAGCCTCGGATTTTTTTCGGTGGACAGGGAGATTAAGGTTTAGGGTGGAGCTTTGATCGACGGGTGATCAAGGTTTTGAGTTTGAGAACGAGTGTAATTTCGAGGGGCCAGAGCGAGTGTGATTTTGGGTAGTGATTCCGATGGAGACTTCGAGCGTGGAGAGAAAAGCTGGGATTTTTTCGATAGAGCATGGAGTTTTATTCGGTTGGCTTTCGAACTCTGAAACAGTCCGTTAAAGTCATTTTACCGGGTAAAGAGTTTGTTTTCAAAAGTTGAAAAATGTACACATCATCCACGAAAATCGCGTCATCCAAAAAAAATTCAGATAACGTTCCGTCATAGGACATTATGTAATAGGATTCTACGTCTTTGGATTTTAGGGTACGCATAATTTTACACAATTTGACCGACATTACATTATGGTGATGACGTCGTAAGCTGTCACCGATGGGGTTAGACCGGTCTTGCGCATGCCTTCCAGGTCCCTAAAAACAGCGTTGCGCCTGCCCAATACCACCATGGACACTACTAACGTCCTAAACTTATTCTTTACTTTACCAATCTCGCTGGCAACAATCCCTTTGTACTTGTATGTTCCTGACCTATTGTTTCGCCAAACTTTATGATGTTGTCCTTCGTGATGGGGGGACACTTATCTCAGGCTGTCGGCTGTCTATTGACATGAGGGTAGAGGGGGAGTTGGGTATTGGGGTCGGGTGGGTCGATCTTTCACATCAGGATCGGGTTAAGGCGACTGACTTTGGTCTTGTCGTTTTCGGTGCTCTGTGTTCTGCTCCCAGACGCAAGTCTGTTCGCTGTCCTTTTTCACCTCGGGCCTGTCTGGGGGGTATTGTCTTGGTTCAGACAGATCTTTTCATTTTCTAACCACGTCCTACCCTTCTATTAATCTCTCTCACACTCCCTTGACCGAAAATTCTCTGCCAAGTTATGCGAAAGGGCATATGCAAGAGTTGGACCCTTCCCCGAACCATAACAGCATCGCGACCCTGGATTCAAATGATTCAGACAGCCGCCAACGGTCACGCACCCTTCTCTTCTGTTTTTTTTCTCCACTATCATTGCTAACCCTGTACGGCTCTGGAGCCCGTCTTTATCCCCAAGTGCCTAACCCTGGATTGAGGTAGGTCCGGAAATGGGTTGGCGCTGAACTGTCTAGGTTTCTCGTTGGATGTTTTTTTTGCATCGGTATAACGGCGTATCAACCGATGAAACGGACCTTCTGCTGCTCTTGTGGCGTTTATTTTGAATACTAACAACAGAATTGCGTTTCACACCCGCTTACAGTCAAACTATATATTTTTTGACACACTCATGCGTCCAGATGGTACCCATGTGTGGACAGACATCTTTCTTTTGGTTGGTGACTGGTGGCTTCTGTTGCAATATTTCTTTTGATGTCTTTCGAGCAGAATGTCATACTGTTTTCTTGGTTTCCATGGTTCAAACAATCTCTAGGATTGGGTGTGGGGTGCCTCATTTTTAAGTCTTCAGTAACCTTCAGATCGTGCGTTATTGATTTTCCTTGCTGAAAAGCCATCTGTTATTGCGTGTATTTTTCCTTTAACACTGGCTGCCGAAGCCTTCTGACCAGCCGTCGTTTCTCTTAGATCCTCAGGTGATACTTCAGCCTTACCAATTTTGTTGTCCAAAGTGCTGAACTTCTTCAGTAGAATGGTGGCAACCACCAGGGTATCATAGACCAATATGCTGGCCCCGGCTTGTCTTCCAGCAGTAGTATGCGCACGTGCTGTATATCAAGTAGGCCACTGACCACAAGCTTGGTAATCATTTCGACGTCCATGATCAACACCAAAAAGTGTTCCAACACCTGGTCATTTTTTTGCGCCACCCACATTGACTTTGTCAATCAGGACAATTTTGGCTTCTTGAAAAGGCCAACTGCTGCGATGTGGGCTTCTTGCACTTTGTGTGGCCTTTACTGTAGTTGTTGCTGGTTTTGCTATCATGTTTCCTTTGTATAACATCTTTTGATTCAATACCTCCCCCTTTTAAAAGGAAAACAAACGAATAATCTTTATGTTTGCTTTTAAATGAAGGAAGAAATCTCATCTCTAAAATTTTGCTTGCCGTTGTTCAGGCTTTCTTTTTTCCATTGTTGACGTAGGTAATACAG
>JAOWAR010167493.1:0-10060 GCA_028571005.1 Clathrina lutea | reverse complement strand
CCATCACGTCTGTCTGTGATGGCACAGTGGGTAGTAACACGACTCTCCTCCGCTATAGGCAATTTTGTGCCGCAGGTTCAAGACCCAGTCTCGGCACGTACAGAGTGGTGAGCTTCATCACAAGTGTGATGATTTTTCTGTTGAGAATGCTTTCTCTCCAATTCCGGGCTAACTTAAGCTTACAAAGCACATTCCTGCCACTGCATTGTGTTGCCTTTGCAGCAGGCAATATGGCTGACTAGTACCATCAGCAGCTGACGAGAGTATGTAACGCAGAAAGCGATACTGCTCGTTGTGCATCTGTACAAAAAGTTAAAGCTAAAAAAAATGAGAACCAGGAATTGTCTGTCTTCCGCACTTCTAGCTTCAAATTCCATTAGAGCCAGTCAGAAGCCACTTTCAAAGAAGCCGCTTCAAAGAAGTGAAAGACTCTTTGCTGTTCACTCACAAAATGAAGTCAACGAGATTTATTTTAGACTCTTACAATGAACAAAAGGTGTTGTAAATCGAGAAATGTTTCGGCATCTACCTCATAATCAGTTTCTGAACTTTGGTGTCTTGAAGTACAGATTAACTGGGCTGTTGGTTGGAGAGGCTCTTCTTTTGTTTACTGCATGAATCTAACTGTGAGTGGAAGTGTGATTGTAGGTGTGAATCTGCGTGGTGAAATGTGGGGTGTGGGGGGGGGGAGGGGACCGGTTAAAGGTGAGAACATGTGTCAAAAGACTTCTGATTGCACTCACAATATAATTATTATAGATACACGCAAAGAAAATAGCTTAAGTCAGGGCATTCTAGTTTGTTGAAAATTTAAAGTATGCTAGCGCACCACTTCACGTGAATCACCATAGACGTGCCTTACACACAGGACATGAATGTGGACCAAAGCGCGAAACGGGTATATGGATTATGGTATCTAATGCTTTGCCTGACTTCTCGCTGAGTCGTTAGTCTAGATTAGGATTACTCTTAGATTAGTATTACTCTTTTCTAGAAACGTTCCTTCCCGGAACTTTCTATTCAGCTCCCACATTCTTACTCAGCATTTAGGTCTGACATCCTCACTCAGCACATATCCGACAGACTTAAGGTACAAAACTCATAGGTCGGCCCTGCTTCCTTGGCTTTCCTTGGGAACACAGAATGACAGCTGAAGGACGAGGCAAAAAATAGCCTGTGGCGGACGATGGATGGAAATAGAAGTGAATAAACTGGTCTCGCTGTCCCCTGTCTCCTAATTCTTACCAGCATGTAGAGAGATGTGCACACATGCCCTCACATCAAGCATGGTATATAGACTCAACACGGGTCATAGCAGGGTGTGAGACCATGCCAATTAAGATACTGACCCCTGATTGCTTTGTACGTATGAAGAGTACTGATGCAGCAAGAACTTGGCCCTCGCAACACGTAATGTTACAACTTACAAGTCTCAACATGTATTGTCACAAGTAATGCTGTTTTCAATTGCTGACCTGTTGACAGGGGCAAGACCTTGCCTGGGCCTGCTTCCAATGAAGCTCCTCCACCATCCTCTCAAAAGAGGTTGTCTTCGCATCCCTGTGAAATGAAGATGTTGATTTTCCAGTAAGGTGAAACAATTCTTCAACCCGACAAGCAACACTGACAACTTCGAAAGTCGGATTCATTATCAGCTATCTTAAGCATGCATTTGGCTACAGATACTGAACCGGTGGGCTCAGCCCAACAACTTACATGCTTGCAGAAATGAACAGAACAACAAGTTGAGTTCGTGGAACGTGTTCTCGTAAGAACAGCTCGAACTCTATGTCGCTCAATGGAGGCAAACGTCGCTTGTCACATCTGTCAGAAGAAGGAGGAAAACACCACTACATCAACTGTAAGCTTTCATCATGAAAGGACAGTGAACGAGAAGGGAATCAATATCAGTTTGGCTCCGAGAGCATTGAAAAAGAAAAAGTTTTTTGTACGCATGCATGGACTTTATCTCCACGCTCCTCCTCCACTGGCTGACTGACTTTGAGAACTATCCAAAGTCTTTCAAAGGATTTTCTGAAGGGCTCCGATTCATTTCTGTAAAGGATTTCAAAGGAATTTCCGAAAAGTTTTATGACGCTTAAGTAAAGCATTCCGATTCGGAGGCGGTGGAAGGGGCCTCTGTTGCAAACGGCAACATTGGTCCCAAAATCCCACTCACACCATACGTGACAACGAACTGTGCTCTTCAATCGGCAAGGTGAATTTAATGCGGACCAGCTTCTACATAAGAAACAGTCTTTTATAGAGTCGCCTCAGCTACGTCATAACTACAAAATAACTACAAAAAAATCTACAAGTGCTAGAGGCAAGCAAAGTGAGATCAGCTGATGGAATAACAATACACAAGTAAGGCTGATTGACAACATTACGGCTTCTCACAAACTGTGACATAAACAAAAGGCAATCAGCTTCGACCAGCGTCAGCGGCCACGTCCAGAACAATCAGTTTCCGCCTTGGCCGAAGTAGTCGGCCAATCTCCGTCTTCACGGTCGCGGCTCTCACCATTCCATCAGCAGACGGGTGCACCTCTTCCACAACGCCCTTAAGCCAGAGCCCTCGCGGATGTCGTTCGTCCGCAACGATTACGACGTCTCCAACTCGTAGTTGCCACACCGATTCTCTCCATTTTGTGCAGACCGCGATGGTTGTTAAGTAGACGTGAATCCAACGGGTCCAGAAGTGGTCAGCCAGGCGCTGCGCGTACCTCAACCGTTTTTGCAGGCTGAAAATTTCGTCGAAGAACACTCCCGGCGGGTACGACGGCATCGCTCTGCCCACAAGAAAGTGGTAAGGCGTCAAGACCTCTTCATCAGCGGAATCCACCAGGACCTCGAAGAGAGGAGTTCAATTCAGGATATTCTCCACCTCACATAGGAGCGTTTGGAGCACTTCTCTGCGAGGCGCTTGCTCCTTCAAGATGTCTCTCAACGTATCCTTTATTGTGCGTATGTTACATTCCCACAAACCGCCAGCCTCAGGGTCTGCAGGTGCATTGAAATGTCACTATTCCTTGTAGAGAGAGCTTCGACATGATGTTTCCTTGCTTCAACTCCGTCAGATTCTTCCGGAGTTCCTTCTCAGCGGACCTCAGATTAGAGCCGTTTTCTGCCCAAAACGCTTTTGCATTCCCTCGCCGTGACTGGAATCTTGAGATGGTCATGAGCGTTCCGGCAGAGTCGAGGCTGTTGGCAAGTTCAATGTGTACAGCCCTTGTGGCCAGACACCGGAAAAGTACTCCTCACAACTTGATTTGAGTCCTACCGCGGGCCGACTGCATGGGGCCGAAGTAATCGACCCCAGAGGCAGCGAGGGCTCTTCTCGGCACAGCGACTCACGCCGGAGGGAGCGCAGCCATACAGGCGGACTTTGGTCTGGTTTTCCTCTGGCGACACTCCAGACACCTCGACGCGACGCAGTGCACTGCTCGCAAACGTTGTGGAGTCCAGCACCTCTGTCTTAATTCGGCTAACACCGCACAGTGGGCTCGATGTCCCATGGCCGCATGCACGTGTTGAATTAGCAGTTGAGTGTAGCGGTGGGTTTGGAGCAGAATTGGCGGAAACTTCACAGCAGCCGAGACATCAGGCGAACGGATCAGCTGCGCGTCCACCCAGATTACGTCGCCGACCAACACAGAACTCACATTATAGATGCGGCTTGTTGAGCTGATTGACCGTCCAGCTTCCAGGTCCGACAGTTCCCCAGGCAACGTTTCCTGCTGAACGAGCTTCACCCAGTCACGTTCCGCGACACAACTCTTCGGCCGTGAATTCTTTATCTTGACGATCTCGCGCTGAACGCCAATGGCATATTGTGGCGACTGTTCGTACGGCTAACGACCATCTTGAGAATCGGGACACGTCTGGCATTGATTCCCTGATGTTTGGCGTCATGGCTGACACCGCTGTTGCACACACCAGCACCTCCTTCGTTTCAGGGTCAGCTTGCAGCACTTGCTTGACATCGACGGCGTCTTCAACAGGCCAGGCGCTCTCATCTTGCCACAAAAAACTTGGCCCAGGGAACGGACTTCCGGCAGGGTCTGTCCTCGAGAACCTCCATCTGCGACGTTTAGCTGCGTAGGCACGTACCGCCAATCAGCCGGCCTCGTGACATCATGTACTTCCGCCACCCGGTTAGCCACAAATGTGTGAAAACGCCTGTCAGTAGCACAAATCCACGCCAGGACATTTCGAGAGTCACTCCAGCACGTTGCAGACGCAACATTCTGTCATGAGCTTTGGGGTAGCGCCAGTACGGCATCCGACTCGCCAGAACAGCAGCTTGCAGTTCTAGATGCGGAACCGTCAGGTTCTTCATCGGCGCCACCCTTGCTCTTGCACAGGCGAGAGCTACACCCACTCCTTCAGCGGCATCCACCCAGCGATAGTATACCACAGCGGCGAACCCTGACTGACTGGCATCACAGAACACATGCGCTGCGACTTCTTCCGGCATGCAGATGTTGAACAGGTATCTCGGGATGCGTACTTCACCAACGGACGCCAGCTCGTCGACCCACTCCTTCCAGTCGTGGAGGACGTCCTCTTGCACTACTTCATCCCATTCTAGCTTCCGTCGCCAGAGCTCCTGGATGAGCATTCGAGGCCTGAGCAACCAAGGCGCTAACGAACCGAGCGGGTCATAGACTGACATAACGGTAGCCAGGATGCTGCGCTTTGTTGCAACATCGACAGCAGTCACCTTGCTTCGGTAGGATAGACAGTCGGACGACGGTAGCCACACCATTCCCAGTGTTCATTGTACACAGATTTGTGTTCCTTAACGGCACTTGGTATCTAGCAACACGTCTGTTGGCCCCACGAGGTCCAACATCGGCTACAAAGTTTCGAGCACTGCTTACGAGTTGGAAACCCATGGTCCAAGTTCAAAGCCTCCTTTCTTCAATGTGGTTGTCAAACTGCGGGCAAGTCGTACTGCCGAGTCAGCATCTGCTCCGGTGATAACGTCATCCACGTAAGTATCCTCCATCACAGCCTGTTGCACATCCGCATTGGTCGTGAACTCCCTTGCCGTACGTCGGAAGCAGTACTCTGTGACACTTGGCGAACATTTCGCGCCAAACTTGACGACCGGCGATTCATAGGTATCGTAGTCTCTCACACGCTCCCGTCCACGCCAAAGGAACGCTGTGACGGCAGGTTATCTTCCCTGACCAGCACCTGACCGAACATCGCAACGACATCTGAAGTGAGCACAACCCGATGTTCCCGCCCCCGGAGCAAGATGCCAGGGATCGCATTAAAATAGTCAGGCCCTTTGAGGAGGAAATCATTGACACACTTGCCTCCAATGCGCGCCGCTGCATCTAGGACGAGACACCTTCGCAGGTTTATTTTGATTGCTCATGGCAAGCAGCAGCAGATACCAGGTATTTCCCGGTTGTCGCTCAGCTTCCTCAGAGGAGAGCTTGCGGAAGGGGCCGTCCTGAATCATCTTCGCCATCCGTTCGTAGCACTTGTTGGCGAACCCGTCTCCCGCTGCTTCGCTGCGATCCAGCTTCTTCTCGAAGTTCACCACTCGCCTGCGAGCCATCCCTCGGCTGGCGGGAAAAACTTGTGTTTGATCTCGCCGTAGAAGAGGTGCTTCCCATCGCGTTCCGTTATGTTGGACGAGTTGTTGTAGCATGACTTCCGCCTCTCCATCTTCCCGACTGCCAACGTTCTCGCTGTTGTATTTGCAGCCGAAGGTTTCAGTTCGCCACGTGTCCTGAACTAGTTCTAGCAGGTTCGTCTCCTGATCGCACTGCGCCGGCATTACATGATGGACGGAGCGCACGTCATCGCCTGCGTCGCCGTCAGCAGTGACTCGCCTGGTAATCGACCACCCAAGAAGAGTTCTTTGGAGTATCGGACCATTTCTTGATACTGGCTTGGTCTCACGGGTGGCGATTAGTTGCGTCTCATCCATCCCAATTAGCATCTCGGGTCGCCTGCGCAGACCCGGCAAGTTGTGCTGAGTGATCTCCGGATGAATGCTGATGAACTCGTCTGTGACCGTTGGCTGCTGCCCAAGAGCGAGCTCCTTTACAGCATAGACATCTTTCAGGACGAACTGTCTCTTTGTTGACGCGTTCTGCAGTGTTACTGACACCACCTCAGCCTGCTGGGTTGATCCCCCACCCACGGTTTGAATGCGAAGCTCCCGCTTCTCACCAGCGCAGCCAATCCTCGTCGCAAGTTCTGCTGTCATCAGCGTGATCGCATTGCCCTCGTCTAGGTATGCTACACAGGTAGTCCGGCCTCCTGATCCACTGATCTTGACAGTTACGGTCTTCATCAGGACAGCAAACTTGTCGCAGTTGTTGACTCCAACCGCCGCTGTTGGCTTCGCTTTTCCGTGGAGTAAGCGATGATGTTGCAAAGTGCAACCATCCTTGCCGCAGCTATTGGTACGGGCGCAGTCCTGCTTCGCACAGTGCTTGGTAGAAAGGCACCATTCACAGGCTCAGGCATCCCTGACCCACTTGTGACGGTCAGCTACCGGCAACGGGGCAAACTTCATACATCTGCGCACTGGATGCGGTCCATCGCAGAAGTAAAATTCGAGCGAACCAGCAACGTGGTCTGGCGCCGCGCGATCAGGAGACGGTTCGGCACTAACAGTAGTCGGCTTCATAGCAGCACAGATCATCATTCGACGATCCGTCATAGTTGTGGCACCAGTGCCCAGCAGCTTCAGAAGTGTTGGCCGGGCGTACTGCCGCTCCTCCACGAGGCCGGAGAGGAAGGTGACGAAGGTCACAAAGGTCACCGCTGAGCCTTCACTCTCCAGCTTGCGACCATACGCTCCCCACCTTGTCGGCGTCCAGTTGTGGAAGCTAGGCCACAAGAGTCACTAGGGATCGGAGGTTGTTGAGCTCGTTCTCACGACTCATCGACTTGAGCACAGCAAGGACATCTTCTGCTTGGACTGAGTACGTCAGGTCGTTAGTGTCGCCGCTTCTGACTTTTTCACACTCGAGCAACTCGTCTGTCACCGCCTTGACGACGGTCCTGGGTCTGCCAAACCTCCTGGCTATGACGTCCAGGACGTCCTGGAGGCTCGCTCCGGTGAGTAGACAAGAGCTCACGGCTTCGTAGGCTGCGCCCTTGAGCTTTGTTCTCAGGAGCCCCAGGATCTTCACGTCACTGTAGCAGCCTGAGTCTCGCGCTTCCTGGATTTGCGACCTGAAGAACGGGTATCGTCGAGCCTGGCCATCGAATTCAAGTATGTCCAGCTTCGGGGCCTCTTCGATCGTAACGGCGATGGGCGAAGGGTTGTTGATAGCCGCGTGCTGGTTCAGGACGACCGGAGGTCGTTGTGTTGGCGTGACGTCCGTCGCGTCGCTAGCATCACGTCTCCGGACACCGGAAGTCCGTTCAGGAAGACTCTTCGCACGAACCAGGGGCGGAGGTGCCGGTGGTGGTCGTTGCGACGACGCTTCCGGACCTCGCAAAACGTGGGGCTCAAACGAGACACGCAACGTACGGTCTCGAGCCCGCGTTGGCTCATCGGATGACCATTGGTCTTGCGTGTAGGCACCGGCCAGCTGTGCGACTTCAGAAGCCAAAGCCTCGCCGCCGACGTCTCACGGACGCCGCTCACTCAGTGGCCAAAGTTCTCGAGTGCCCGTTGCCCGCGGAGGTACGCCACTGGAATCATCCACGCGTGACAGAAGCTCTCGCGTTTCTTCTACAACAGACGCTACCTGTTGTTCAAGAAGCTCCTGCTCTCGCAGGAGATAGCGCCGTTGCGCCAGCACTTTCGCCTCACGCGAGACGCTCTATTTCACCACCGGCCTCCTGACGAAACATGCGGTCAGTGGTGTCATCCCCGACGACTGGCGTCACCCCGTGTTGCCGAGCGCCGTGCCGTTGAAAACCAGACTCTCGTTGTCCTTCGCCCCCAAAGACCTCAGCGGCAACAGGAATCTCTGCGTGCGCACGTGCACTCACCGCCCAGCCGTTCCAAATGCCGGTTCCGGTGCCGGCCTCAATCTCTGCCTTCCTGGCCTCCGGATCCGCTGACGCGGACGCGTCGTCGCGTTCTTCCTTCGCCAGCTGTTCTCACGTACCAAGGCACGACTTCGTTCGTGGTTTTTGTTCGGCGACAGACGCCAGTCTGACCTTCTGAGCTCGCCAGTCTGTCTCTGAGTTTTGACACGTTCGACACCGTAAAACTGGACAGAGAACTGGACAGAGAGAGAGACAGCTCAGTCGCACCGTGGTTTCAGCTTTCACTAGCTCCCGTGCTCGTCTGAGTTCCGCCTGCTCTTTTTCCAGGTACTCTTCTTCCCGTTCCAGCTGTTGAACAGCCCTTAGGTCGTTCAGCCTTATTTCCGCTGCGCGCGACGAGCGCGACTGCGACGAATTTGGAAGAAGCGGGCGAGGCTCTGTCTCCAGCCAACCGTTGACTCTGTCGTCTTCAACCGAACAATGTGCTCCGCCGAGCACGTGGTAGTCGAGACGGTCTGGCCTGACCGTCTTCCTGCTGCTACATCTCATGGTCGCCAGGCTGAGAACCTACAAACCACGACTGTGCCGACCCGATATTCACGTTCGTCGACTACTACATGTAGAATACGTGGCGGTCAGTAAATTCACAATGTTGCAAACGGCAACGTTGGTCCCAAAATCCCACTCACACCATACGTGACAACGAACTGTGCTCTTCACTCGGCGAGGTGAACTTACTGCGGACCCGGCTTCTACATCAAAAACACAGTCTTTTATAGTGTCGCTTCAGCTACGTCATAACTACAAGATGACTACCTAAAATCTGCAAGTGCTAGAGGCAAGCAAAGTGAGATCAGCTGATGGAATAACAATACACAAGTAAGGCTGATTGACAACAGCCTCTGATGGGTAGAGCTGAGCGTCCGGTGTTACTTACCGACACGGTGGAGGATGGTCTAGTCGCTGCATGATCTGCGATCGAAGAGACCTTTGTAACGTCAAGAAAAGCAAATGAGCCTTGAAAACAAAAAGGAATCAAGTTTTTTTTTTAATTGAAAGTAAAAAAACAGTTCATTACCTGTCCTGTGCCTTTTGTATAATTCCAGCATTTGTAATCAATATCTCAGGAGGTATTTTCTAATCTCAGGATTTGTAATCAATATCTCAGGAGATATTCTCTAGTCCCAGTGTTTGTAATTAATATCCTAGGAGATATTGGCTGGTTTTAGCTCGTAGTTGTCTTGTCAAGCTTAACAAACTCTACCACCGCTACTGACCACATCCTCAGGTTTATTTCAGGCATGCAGTAGGTTTGTTTAAGTGCTAAAACACACTGTTGGGCGTAAGTAAGAAGAAAGAGAAATAATGTTTCTTTGTACATGCTCTATTGAAAAGGATACACAGGGCAACCGTTGTGAAACAATCGAGTCCCCATGCCGTGGAGTTTCCCGGTTTGTTGAGACGGACTTTTTCTGCCTTCTTCATCAATGTCCACTTCCTCCTCAGGGTCCTCACGCCAATGTTTATACACACGAGGAGGAGAAGACGGCTTGTCTGTGCTCAGACCAGGAAAAGATCGATGTCTGACATGGCCGCTTCCTGAGAACATGCCGGCTCGGGACACGGATGGAGTTGGCCAAGCAGTAGAAGCCAGAGATGTCCCACCTGAGTCACTGACACCTGGTCACCAGCAATTAAGAGAAACGATAAAGTAACAACTGTAAGGCACCGGTGCATAAGCTAGATGAGCCTTTACTCTCGATCCCAAACTGGCAAGGCAAAACATAAGTAAAGGACAGCTAGTTGTGTTGAGTTTGAAGCACTTGAAGACAGTTAAATAATCAGCCTAGCAATGTATTTGTCATATGGCCAGTCACATCTTGAGTACATCATACATATGCAGTGAGCACATTTTAATTTCAAGGATTGAAGGCCTAATTTGAAATCTCCCGGTCACGAAGATTAAATATCCCGGTCATGAAGATTAAATCCCCTGGTCACGAAGATTAAATCTCCCGGTCATGAAGATTAAATCTCCCGGTCACGAAGATTAAATCTCCCGGTCATGAAGATTAAATCT
>JAOWAR010167482.1:0-10061 GCA_028571005.1 Clathrina lutea | reverse complement strand
ATAATAATAATAATAATAATAATAATAATAATAATAATAATAATAATAATAATAATAATAATAATAATAATAACTTCACCCTTTCCGGATCCCGAGAAGTACATAGGCGATTAAATTTTACTTATTTTTTTATTCCAAGGATAGAAAACCGAGTGCTGAAATATATGTCTTGGTCTTGTCATCAGTTCTTCCTCCACCAACTGACAAAATAAAAGAATAAACACCAGGAAGTATGAAGATCGAGTGTACCCTAAACTTCTATTACTGTTTTTTAACAATGATACAATTTCTAACATGTTTCTTCTCCTCTTTAAAATAGGGTTTATGATTTCATATCCAAAGTCCTGCTTTTCTTGAAATCGAACAAAAAAATTACCTAATTACCGTGAAACAATTTTATGAAATTTTAGTGTACAATTGATACTTCCTGCTGATTTTTTCTGACCTGCTAAACCTCAAAAAACAGTTTCGCTTGAATCCAAAGCTTCTTGCCATTTTGCACTTGTCTAGTGCTACAACAACCATTTCACCTTGTCCAGATGCCCTGGATTAGCAGCTGAAAAAGGATTGATACTTTTTGTCATCACTTCTTCCTTCAACCATATCATCAAAGAGTGTCAGAACTGAAAATCCCTTCTATGAAGGCCCCCTAAACCATCATAGCAATTCAAACCCCTTAATCTTCCCTTAGGGAATAGGGTTAGAGATTCCTGGTCGAAAGTCTAGCTTTCCTTGAAAAACAGCACAAAAGCGAATGAATAACATGGCACAATTTTATGGCAGTTTAGTGCACAGTCTTCATACTTCTTATAAAACTTTGCATTCCCAGTGTAAACTATCAGAAAAGTTTGAACTGATTCAAAATCCTCTTTCCACCTCTTTTGCCCTGCTAGAGAAATGTTCATCTAGTCCTGATACCCTGAAAAGCATTGTTAATCGCTGAAAACAGATTCATTGCTTTTGTCAATAATTCTTCCTCCAACCAATTTATCAAACAAAAGAGTGAGAAATTCCCTTCTTTGACGGTTTTCAAAACCATTCAAATATTTTTCCTACTACTACTTAAGCGTTCCTCTGTGACCCTCCCTTTTCCCCTTTTCCCACTCCCCTTAAACATCTCAGAAAAACAAATTTATATCATGTCAAATATTCATTTTAGTTTAGGGTACACTCTTCGTACTTCCTGGTGAACAATTCCAGTGTAAGCTAAGAGAAAACTTTGAACTAAATCCAAAACTCCTTGCCACGCAATTTGCCTACTCTGCTACAACCACATTTCACATTGTCCTGGCACCCAGTTACTGGCTGAAAAATATTAGTTTTTGTTCTTCCTCCATTCAAATAATGAAATAGGGAACTGAAAATTCTTCTATGAATTTTCCTTAAAGGATGATAATTCAAACTCCTTTAATATTCTCCCTAAGAGAACATGGAGGATTTCATGTCGAACTCTAACTTTCCTTGATAATAGCACAAAAACAAATGCATAAACTTCCATTTATTGAAAGTTTAGTGTACACTTAGTAAAATTTAGTGAATAATCGCTTTCATAAAGGTCTTGCAACCCGAAAATCATTCTACCCTGTCCTTTAATGCACTACCTCATATAAAATCGGGCCCTGTGATTTCGTGTCAAAAACCCAGGCAATTTTCCCAGAAAATTGGAAAACAATCAAATGTATAACAAGTCACATTCTCCTTTTCCGTTTGGTGTACACTCTTAATACTTGCTGGTAAACTTTGTATGACCAGTTCAAGGCACCAGAAAACGAATGAAGTGAATGAATCTGAAGCTCCTGGCCACTTTCCTACCCTGCCAACTATAATATATATATATTAATAAAAATAAATATAATGAAACGTTTCAAATTCTCCTGATCCCAAGATAGGGCTGAAAGCAGAATAGTTCTTCCTCGAAGCAACTCGTAAAATACAGGACTGAAAAACACTTTTTCAAAGGTCCTCTACACGAAAATATTTCCAGCTTCTGCTACATCCTCCAAAAGAAAACAGGGTTTATGATTTCATGGGAAAACCCGACTATTGTGGAAAATCTCGAAAAAATACATATACATATTAAGTAACATTTTTGTGAAAGTTTAGTGTAGAGTCTTTATACTTAACGATAAGCTATGTACCATCAGTTTAAAGTACCAGGAAAAGTTTGAAGTGAATGTTGCTGCCTAATTTCTACCCAGCTAGAGCCACATTTCACCCTTTCCTGATATCACACAAAGAAATGTCTAGCCTTAGGGCTGAGAACAGATTATTTCGTTTTCTCAACAGTTCTTCCTCAAAGCAGCTCACAAGCAAAGCAGTGAAAAACACTCAGTCTACAAAGGTGTTAAAAATAATGAAAGCATTTTTTACGTCTCCCATATCCTGCCCGAGGAAGTAGAGTTTACGATCTCACGTCAAAGCCCAGGTTTTCAGAAAAAAATACACACACATCAAGTCCCAATTTTATGAAATTTTGACGGAACAATTTCATTAATAGCTCCAAATAAACTTTGCATGACCAGTTGAAAGAAGGACATAAATTTGGACGGAACATAAAGCTTCTGATCACTTTTCTACCCTGCTACAGCCACATTTATCCCTGCTGTCACGCCCAGAAAGGCATTGCTAAGGGCTGAAAGTAGTACATTCTTTTTACCATCGGATCTTCCCTTGAAAAATTTGAATAGTAAAGTGGTAAGAAAAAACACTTCTACAAATGCCTTAAAAACGATGAAAATATTTCCATCTTCTCCCACGTTCTCCTGAGACAACAGGGTTTACAGTTTTATCTCCCCAAAAAACTTTTCAAGACAATTGCAAAAAAATGAGTACTTATATTATCAAGTCACATCGTTATGAGAGTTTTGACCATACTCTTCATACTCCTAATAAACATTGTAGCATCAGTTGAAAATACCAGAAAACATTGCCGTGAGCCCAAAGCCGCCTTCCACTTCTCATACCTTCCTACAACCACATTTCACCATGCCCGATGACCAGAAATGCAGAATAATTATTGTTTATGGCTGAGAGCAGATATTTATTTTTTTGTCATGATACCTCTCTCTCTGAACAAATTACTGAGTCAAGGATGCAAAAAGCATATGCAATGAATTTTTGAAAAATGACAATTTTCCCAAATTTTCCCATGTACTCCCTGAGAAGACAGGGTTTATGATTTCATGTCAAAAGGCGAAATTTTCGAGAAAATTGCAAAAACAGCATTAATAAATGGTAAGTCACATTTTCATCAAGTTTCAGTGTACACTCTTGTTATTTCATAACAACTTTTTACCATCAGTTGAAAGTACAAGAAAAAGCTTGAGGTGAGTCGTAACATTCTTCCCACTTTTTCTACCCAGTGCTTACAGTCACATTTCAGCCCGTCCTGACACACAGAAATGCCTTGCTAATGGCCCAAGAAGGATTTTTTTGTCATTACCTCTTCCTATGACCAACTCAAAAAGTATACATAGACAGGTAGAAACGACGTCCAACAAAACATCTTTTGAGCACTGAAAATATAATTCCACCTTCTCCTTTTTTGCCAGCTTTTTGGTAGAAGATTGGAAAAAATACATATCAAGTCATATCTTATCAAATTTTAATGTACATTCTGAATTCTACATGACAAACTTTGTACCATCAGTTGCCAACACCACAAAAAGTTTAAAGTGAATCGAAGGCTTTCCTCTACTTTTTCTCTCCTGTTACAACCAATTTTGAACCAGTCCTGATACACGGAAATACTTTGCTAATGGCCTTAAGCAGGTTATTTTTTCAATCATCAACTCTTCGTCTAACTAATTCAAAACCAAAACAGGTGAAAACAGTTATTGGAATGGTCTGAAGGAAAATTAAAATATTTCCAAATTCTCCCGTGTATGCCTGAAAAAGAAACAGGATTTCCAATTTCATCCCCAAAGCCCAACATCTCTAGAAAATCGAAATAAATCGAATACATATTAAGTCATAATTTCATCAAATTTTTATTGTACACTGTTATTGCTTCGAAATAAACTTTGCACCATCAGTTGAAAGTACCAGAAAAAGTTTGAAGTGAATCCAAAGCTTTTTACCACTTTTTCGACAATCAATCACGGCTATAGCTACTTTTGAACCAGCTCTGATGTACGGATACACTTTGTTAATGGTTGAAAGCACGTTCGTTTTTTGTGGTCACCCCAATATTTCCAACTTCTCTCATGTATCCCTGAGATAACAGGGTTTACGATTTCATGTAAATAGGCCAAAATTTTAAGAGTCACGAAAAATTAAAATCCTATCAAACCACATTTTTCAAATTATGGTGTACACTCTCTGATAAACTTTGCAATATCAGTTGAAAGTACCACAACAATGAAGTGGGTCCAAAGTTGCGCTCTACTTTTTCTTCCCTGTTACAGCCACTTTTCATTCAGTTATCACACCCAGAAATGTCTTGCTAATGGCTGAAAACAGATTATTTCTAAGTGATCACCTCTTCCGATGACCACCTCAAAAAGTAGGTGTTTTCAACCCTTTTTCTAATTGAGTTGGTCGGAGGAAGAGGTGATGACAAAAAAATAACCTGCTTTCAGCCATTAGCAATGCATTTATGCTTATCAGGACGGCAAGGAAAGTGGCTAGAGCAGGGTAGAAAAATTGGTAGAAGCCACGAATTTATTTCACACGTTTTGTGGTACTTTCGTCCGGTAATACGAGATATATCTTGAAGGATTAAGAGTGTACAGTAAAGCTTGATAAAGCTGTGACTTGACAAGTCTTCAATGTTTTTGCCATTTTCTCGAAAAGTTGGGCTTTTGTCATGAAATTGTAAAACCTTTTCCCTCTGGGATACAAGGGAGAACTTGGAAATGCTTTAATTGTTCAAGAGACCTTCGTAAAAAGTGGTTTTACCTCTTACCTTTTTGAGTTGGTCAGAGGAAAAGATAAAGACAAAAATCTGCTCTCTACCATAAGCAATGCGTTTCTGCTTACCAGGACTTCATGGTTGAAAAATGGATGTAGCAGGGCAGAGAAAAGTAGGAAGGGCTTTGGATTCACTTCAAACCTTTTCTGGTACTTTCAACTGATGGTGAAAAGTTTATCAGGAAGAATTAAGAGTGGACACTAAAATTTGATAAAAGTGCAGCTTGATATGTTTTCGATGTTTTTTTGCGATTTTCTCAAACACTTGGGGTACTGAAATTATATGGTAAACCAGTGCTTTCTCAGAGAGTGCATGGGACAAGTTGGAAATATTTTCATTATTCAAGAGACATTTGTGAGAAGTGTTTCTCCTCTTTATTTGTTGACTTAGTGACAGGAAGACAATATGTCCAAAAAATAACTACTTTTAGCCATTAGCACGTATCAGGTTGGGTTAAAAAGTGGCTGACTAGCAGAGTAGAAAAGTAGGAAGATCTCGAGGCTGTGGATTCACTTCAAAGTTTTGTGGTAATTCAAACTGATGGCACAAACCTTCTCAGGAGTGCTAAGAGTGTAGACTAAAATTTGATGAAAACGTGGCATGATATATTTTCCTTTTTTGCGATTTTCTTGAAAAGTTTGGCTTTTGACATGAAATCGTTAACTATTTTTATCAGGGAGTACATGGGAGAAGTTGGAAATATAATCATTTTCAAAAGACCTTTGTGAGAAATGTTTTCATCTCTTTACTTTTTGAGCTAATCGTGGGAAGAGATGATCACCAAAGAAATATTCTACCTTTCAGCGATTAGGACTGCATGTCAGTGTATCAGCACAGGTTGAAAAGTAGGTGTAGTGGGGTAGATAAAGTGGGGAGAAGCTCAGTTTGCATTCACTTCAATTTTTCGTGGTACTTTCAACTGATGGTGCGAAGTTTTTCTGGAAGCATTTAGAGGCTAAAACATGATATAACGTGGCTTGATAGGTTTCGATTTTTGTGCGATTTTCTTAAAAAGTTGGGCTTTTAACATGAAATCGTAAACTCTGTTTCCGCAGGGAGTACATGGGAGAAGTTGGAAATATTTTCATTGTTCAAAAGACCTTCGTATGAGGCGCTTTTCGCCTCTTTACTTTTTGAGTTGGGGATGGGAAGAGTTTATGTCCAAAATTAATAAATGCACTTTCAGCCATTAGCAGTGCATTTCTCTGCATCAGGAGGGGTTGAAAAGTAGCTGTAGCAGAGTAGAAAATGTAGGAAGAAGTTAAGAAATGATCCCAGACTTTTCCTGGTCACTCTGGGTTAGTGATCTAATATTTTCATCTGGTGGTACAAGGTTTATCGGGAAATATTAAGAGTGTGCTCGAAAATTTCATAAAAAATGTGCCTTGATATGTTTTCAATTTTTTTTACGAATTTCTCAAAAATTGAGGTTATGAAATGAAATCGTAAGCCGTGGTTTCTCCGGAGTACATGGAAGAAATTGGAAATATTTTTTGTCCCGCGTAAAAGTGATTTCACACCTTCCTTTCTAAAGTTGGTCTGAGGAAGACCTGATGATAAAGAAAATAATCTGCTTTCAGTCCTTAACAATGAATTTCTGGGAATCAGACTGGCTGACAAGTGGCTAAAGCCAGGGTGAGAAAAAGTGAGAAGAAGCTTTGGAGTCCCTCCAAACGTTTTCTGGTACTTTCATTCGATGGCACAAAGTTTACCAAGTAGTATGAATAGTGCACTGTCAATTTTGTTAAAAAGGTGACTTGATATATTTAATCTACCTTGCAATTTTCTCGAAAGTTTGAGGTTTTGACATGAAATGATAAACTCTTTTTTTTCAGAGAATACATGGGAGAAGTTGGATATATTCTCACTGTTCAAAAGATCTTTGTTGCAAATGTTCTTCACCTCATTTCTTTTTGATTTGGTTATAGGAAGATGATGATGACCCAGAAAATAATCTACTTTCAGAGATTAGGATTGCATTTCTGTATATAAGGATATGTAGCAGGGTATACGTAGCAGGGCAGAAAACGCAAAAAGAACTTTTGGACTCATTTAAATTTCTTTCTAGTACCATCATCATGATCATTTGATTGTGAAAGGTTTATCAGGAAGTATTAAGAGTGTACTCTGAAATTTGGCAAAAATGTGACTTGCTATATGTCTTCGATTCGTTTGTGATTTTCGAGAAAAGTTTGGTTTTTGACATGAAAAAAGAAACCCGGTTTTCTCAGGGATTACATGGGAGAAGTTGGAAATATTTCCCATTGTTAAAAATACTTTGCTAGGAGTGTTTGTCACCTCTCTACTTTGGTCATAGGAAGGGACGATGACCAGAGGAAATCTTCTATTTTCAGCCATAAACAAGGATCGGGTGAAAAGTGGTTGTAGGAAGGTAGAAAAGGTGGAAAGAGCTTTATATTCACTTGAAACGATTTCTGGTAATTTCAACTGATGATACAAAGTTTCATATGAAGTATGGAAAGTGTACACCAATTTTTGACAAACTGAATATGATTTGATATGTCTTCTACTTTTTGGAGATTTTCTCGAAAAGTTAGGCTTTTGACATTAAATCAGAAACCCATTTCTATTAGGGACTGCATGAGAAAATTGGAAATATTTTCATTGTTCAAAAACCTTTGGAAAAGTGCTTTTCACCCCGCCTTTTTTCTAAGTTGGTCACTGAGGAAGAGGTGATTACCAAAAAATAATCTACTTTAAACCATTGGCAATAAATTTCTTGGTGTTAGGAATGGTTGAAAGTATAGCTGTTACAGGGTAGAAAAGTTAAGAAGAAGCTTTGGATTTGCTTCAAACTTTTCCAGGTACTTTCATCAAATGGTGCAAGCTTTGTCAGGAAATACTAAGGGTGTGCACAACAGTTTGATAAAAATTATGACTACAGGGGTTTGCTTGTAATTTTCTCGAAAGGTTTTGGGCTTTGACATGAAATTGTAAACTCTGTTTCCTCAGGTAGTACATGGGATCTACTTCCAGCCATTAGCAATGTATTTCTGTGCATCAGCACAGGTAGAAAACGGCTGTAGCAGGGTAGAAAAGTAAGAAGGAGCATTGAATTCACTTAAAACTTTTGATATTGACCTTCATCTGATGGTGCAAGATTTATCAGGAGGTATGAAGAGTGTACACTAAATATAGTAAAAGTTTTGACTTGGAATGTCTTCGACTCTTTGCACTTTTCGTAAAAGGTTTGGCTTTTGACACAGAAAAAAAAACTAAACCCTGTTTTCTCAGGCAGTACATGAGAGAAGTTAGAAATGTTTTCATTCTAGAAAAGACTTTGCAAGAAGTGCTTCTCACAACTATATTTTTAGAGTTGGGCAGAGTAAGAGCTGATAACCAAAAAATTAATCTGCATTCAGCCAGTCAATTTCAGGTTGGGTTCATAGTAAAGTGGCTGTAGCAGGCTAGAACAAGTGGGAAGAATCCATTTCAAACATTTCTTGTACGTTCAGCTAATGGCATAAAGTTTATTATGACGTTTTAAGAGTTGACGCTAAATTTTGAAAATGTGACTAGATATGTATTATTTTTCTGTGATTTTTTCAAAATGATTGGCTTTTGACCTGACAAAACAAACCGTGTTTTCTCAGGGAGTACATGGGAGAAATTGGAAGTATTTTCATTTTAGATGGTCAGAGGAAGAGGTGATGATAAAAAAAATCCGCTTTCAGCCATTTGCAGTACATTTCTGTAAATGGTAGAAAAGTGGCTGTAGGACTGAAACACTGGAAAGAAGCGTTTGCTCCTCTTAAATATTTCCTTGTTTTTTTCAGCTAATGGTACAAAGTTTATCATACAGCTGCAGTGTAAAGAGTGTATGCAAAAAGTTTCATTCTACAATAGGAGGAAAAGCCTGCCCGTCAGTGGCAGAAAGTTGATCTACATATTGAATGTTTTCGAAACAGCTCCTTCTGAGACTCCAAAACTTTACCTTAGCTCCTTGTTCGATAAATCAACCTGCCGAGTAGGCGCATCATGGAAGAAGCTGCTTGTGTATTCACGAAAAAGATCTCATTGGAATACTCGCACTAATCTCACAGTTCTCTCATTATATTTGTATGCTCGCAAGACCAGTCTTGTTAAAAACTTGACATCTCATGAGAAAATCTAACGTCTCATGAGATGAATGCTCATGAGAATGAATTCCCCTGAAAAAATCTCATGACTGGTGTTCATGGGAGAGGGCTTCAATCTACGGCGCCATCGCCTAGCACAGCCGGAAAACCACGATTGTAACTGCTCTGCCACTAAGTTAACTTGGCTTCGTGGAGCGCTATAGGTATTCCAACTGTACACGGTTGTCCCAGGGAGGGGTGGAGGGAGGGGGTGAAAGAAGGAAAAGGAGAAGAGAGCAGCCGAAAACGGCGCTGGGAAGATATTTTCAGGAAACAAATGTGGAAAGAAATTCTGACATTTACTAAAATGAAGAGAGGAGAAGATGACACGGGAGAGGGCTCGAACCTACGGCGCCATCGCCTAGCACAGCCAGAAAACCATGATGGTAACTGCTCTGCCACTCAGCCAACTTAACAAATTAATGGCTTTGTGAAGCGCTATAGGTATTCCAACTGCACACGGCCCCATGTGTGCAGTTGGAATACCTATAGTGCTCCACAAGGCCAATTTTTTAAGTTCGCTGAGTGGCATAGCAGTTACGATCGTGGTTTTCCGGCTGTGCAAGGCAATGGCACCGTAGGTTCAAGCCCTCTCCCGTGTCATCTTTTCCTCTCTTCTTTCTAGTAGTAGTACATGTCAAAAATTCTTTCCGCATTTGTTTCATGAGGTGTTCATCATGCTCATGAGAATCAACAAACCTCATTAGACTCACATGAGATTCTCATTAGGAAATTTCCCACAATAGGTGTTTCTGGGAAGGTAAAGACAGAGATTGCTCTCTCCCACCAGCTGACACTTCTGCCTGTCTTCAACATTGCTCGCGGAAGCCGCACTCAGGAGAAGAAGAAGGAGAAGGGAAGGGAGTGAAGGAGAGAAGGAGAAGAATGAGGATAAATAGAAGCAGAAGAAGAAAAAGGAGAAGAAGAAGAAGGAGAAGAAGAAGAAGAAGAAGAAGAAAAAGAAGAAGAAGAAGAAGAAGAAGAAGAAGAAGAAGAAGAAGAAGAAGAAG
>JAOWAR010167471.1:0-10062 GCA_028571005.1 Clathrina lutea | reverse complement strand
TGCATGACCCGAGACCTTGGCTTGTACTATCATTTCTTTTGGCGCGCGCTGAGGAGCAACCCGGCCGCACGCACGCACTGGCTAGGGTTGTCTCTCTCCCATTTCTTGCAGCTTGTTTTGCCGGTCTGCCTCGCGTGATATCGCTCCGCGGGCAGACTGCAATTACCTATTATTTGCTATTATTTGCTCATGTATCTTGCCGGCCTGCCACGCGTGAAAGCGTTCCGCGGGCAGGCCACGATAGCCATTATTAATTTTGCTATTATTTGCCAAAGGTGGGTCACGCACGTACACCTCCTTGTACCCGAGACCGCCAAGTGCGTGAGCAGCGTGCTGTAAGTCAAGAGCTAATAAACCCCAGAAAAGAGACATCCAAGTGAGGAGAGTTTATGGAAAGGTGGTCAAGACATTTCGGTGTTGAACGCCATTGTCAGTTGGGGGAGACATTTTCACTTTCTCCGACTGACGATGGTTTTCAACGCCGAAAACATCTTGGATATCGTTCCAAAACCCTTTCAGTCTCTCTCCTCCGGGATTTCGTAACCGTAACTGTGTCGGCGCTGTACGTAGTTGCAAGACAACTGTGTCCGTAGAAACCAGCTAAGTAGAATGTGCCGTTCCTGCCATGTTGTCGTGACCGTTTTCCTTGTTGTTTTTATTGTTTTGGTTTTTTTTTTTTTTGCTCTTGTCTTGCTTTTGTCAGATTATACATTCATTGCTGGACTTGCCTTGTCTTGCGGCAGGGTTGGAGGTTGTGCGGTTTGTGCAGAAATGTGAGTTTTATGATACATTGTATTTTGTTCTGTTGCTGAGCGCAGAGCAGACTGTCTTTGTATGGATGGAGCGCATAACGTGAAGGCACTAGACGTTGCTAATGAGAGAATTTAGATTCACATGATTGCCAATTCACACCCTCTCGGTCCTTTCACACCATCCCTTCTTACACACAGTCAGTAATTCTGTTGATTCACGCCTCTCTTATCCGCTTCTTGTCCTTGAAAACGCATGTGCGCACCACAGCCAAGCAGAACTTGATAAAGCCTTGTGGGCGATACGTTCAGTTCCCTCCATTCTTCACTGTTTCCCTTGTTTCAAACAAGATTTTCCTTGATTCCGTTTGAGAATGCAGGCGTATGTGGTTGCATTGTGCTCATGTGAATGTTTGGGTAGAATTGTTTATGACCTGGTGAAGATGTCTTGTCATGTGTCGGTGTGTGACATGTTTGTTCTCCGTGTGTGTGTGTGTGTGTGTGTGTGTGTGTGTGTGTGTGTGTGTGTCTTATTACGAGACGAAAGTTAGAGCTGACGGTCTGAGCGAAAAAAGGTGCCAGTTCCTCTCGACGGGATTCGAACCTGTAACCTCTAGATGACGCGTCCAGTGTGCTGCTAGTTGCACCACAAGAGGCAGGCACGCCTTACGTCAGTTCGAACAAACACTCAAAGACGCTCATCCACCAGCTCCACTGCACTATACTAAACACAAGCATATACACCGCAACTCCTATCTGCCGGACCGTGACTGCCACCAGGCGTCTCCGAGGACCTCGGCTGAGCCGGAGGAAGCATGTCTTATTACAAGACGAAAGTTGTGTGTGGACTAGGATGAAAGGTGAAATACGATTTGGTTGTCAGTATGCAAAACAAAAAAATACAAGAGTAGCAGAAGGCATGTGTGTGTGTATGTGTCAAAAGTTTAAAATAGCAACGCAGGACCAGAGGGAAGGATGAAATGCGACTCACGTTGTAAGTGAGCAAAACAAAAGGTTACAATAGCAGCAGAAGGCCCGTTTCATCAGTTGAGCGTCATCATCCCGATACAAGAGAAAAAAACCCTACGAGAAACCTATACGCGTCTATGCCCACCTGTTTCGGGACCTATCTCAAGACATGACTAGGGCACTAAGGGATGACAACGGGTCCCCGGGCCGTACAGAATAAGCAAAAGAGGCGAGAGAAAAGAAGAAAGGAAGAACAGTGTACACCTGATCTTGTGTTGAGGTAAGTAGGGTAACTTCACGAGTTGTGCGAGCATTTTCCTCAACTGATGTTGTTCTAACGTTGGAGTCAGTCACGAAGACGATGGACACAGTATAATTTTTTTTGCCATTCCAGAGTAACTGTCGAAATCGCTGCTGGCCTCGACAAGCACATCGTCGAGCCAGATGGTCGTGCTAACGTGGAGCGCAAACGGGCCAAATTGCTCGAGTCTGGTCTAGGCAAGGACACCCCGAACTTTCAAATGAACCCAACTCTTTCCGACAAGACCACAATCAGAATTGCTTCTGGACGTTTCGGCCATACTGTGATGGCCTTAATTCTTCAGTAGAATGATGAAAACAACTGACATGAATCGAATGCGTGAGGCCTGTGAAGGACCTCGCCGAACTTTGAAAATGATCATACATAATGTTGCAGCCTCGCAACTTGCAAATAAGCGAACTATAAAGTATAAATTAAGGGAGAAGACAAGGAGCCCCGTGTTCACGCACAAGTGGCACAACTGCACATTATGAATATCACCATGAATAATTAAGACTTCGGGTCTACATTGAACTTTTTTTGTTGAAGTTATAGACAGTGTCTGTATGGTGAAACACCGTGCGGACTGACCAACATAAGGATGTACAAACAATCATATACCACACGCAGATAAACGCCCAGAACTCTGGGAAACGCCTTACTACACAAAATGGAAACGCCTTACTACACAAAATGGAAACGCCTTACTACACAAAATGGGAATAAGTAAACAATGGAATAAATGCCCGTAAAAGATAAACAAACCACAACAGGTAAATTAAACATTGCCAGCTACATTTGGCGGTAGTGTCGCCAGCCTCTCTCAAGTTTGCTTGAGACCAATCACGGCGACACATCAATATGGATTGACTTTCTCACCGGCCGCCTGAGCGCTAGCTTCCTGAATTTGGTCTTCACGACAGCGATCCGGGCGATCCCGTCTGCTGCAGGCTGCACGAATTGCCAATGCTTTTTGGCCACGCGCCTCTTGGGTGCTGATCGTCAGCCACTATGACCAGGTCTCCCACTTGCAAGGAGCGACTGTGGTCACGCCACTTAGATCTAATCAGTGACAGCGTTGGAAGGTACTCCCTGACCCATCGTGCCCAAAATAGATCCTCAAGTGCATTAATCCCTGGCTCCCATCCATAACGGTAGGGTGTCAGTAGACCACTTCACCACTGCCTTTAGCTAAAACCGAGTTTATCCCCAGGAAGAAACTACAAAATACTCTTACTTTCCCAAAATTTATGTTCCCATCGCTTACCGCCTCAGTTCACGGCAGACTGTTTTTTCCTTGAAGAAAACGAACTCTTGCCAACAGTTCTGGTCTTCGGCTTTTTCGTGTCACGAAGAACGACCAGTTTCAACCTTGTTGTCAACACGGTATCTCTACCAGTGACCAAACGCAGGGAGTTAGTCGGTGCAGAAAAATTAAACGGACACTCCAACGCATCCTGCGGCTTTGAAAAACGTATTACGCTTTTCAAAGTTGCGGTGCTGGCACCGAGTGATTACGGGAGAATGGCGACACATGACAATTGGACTTCGCGAGGTTGGCGTGACTGGCGTCCGCTACACGTGCGTCGATTCTGTATCTGGCATTGGGCCCTTCACGGCCCTTGCAGTTTCGATCACACGTTCGAAGTTCGAAATTCGCGCGCTGCGTGAAAATTTGACTCTACGCGTGAACAACACGTAGCCGAGAGGAATTAATCCTTTTTGGCAAATAATAATGGAGTCGCAAAACCGTCCCAGTATCCCTTTAACGTTCAAGTTTCCGTTGTTCCACGTATAGTAGTCACTAGACCCCCCATTTCACACTGTCGCCTGTGGCAGACCATCTGGTAAACAGCGCTGACCAGGAGTATGATGGGGAGAGTTTGCGCTGTTACAAGCAGCTGAGAGCCTATCAGCTGTTCGACGTGCATGTAGGTCACTTTCGCGATCTGGAGATGAACCTTTGGCCATGGGAGAACGGATCTCATTCTTACTTTATAGGTGCCAAGTGTTATCCTTCCCAAGACACATCCGAGTCCGCACACAAATGCATTGTATGCATCGACAGGGAAATTGGCACATGTCTCTTCATTTTTTCCGTTTCTTGCGTCACGGATGGCATGATCACTGAACTGGTACTGTTGCTCTTGAGATCAAGTGCCCTTCTAGCGCCGCTACCTGTTGATGACCTGGCTACAAGGAAGAACTTTTGCTTGGTACGTGGTGATGATGGCCAGCTGCATCTGAAAAAGCCAAGTGCAGTGGCAAATGGGGCTTGGTGACCATTTTGGAATTCAACGGGAAGGCCGACGCGTATCCATCTTTCAAGGCTCAGGTTGAAGAAGCCAGGTGCTCGCCGCACCATTCTGTTCGAAAAATTCTCGATCATCTAAAGACCCAAGTGAAGGATGATGCTCTCGACTCAGTACGAGGATGTTTACTGTGTGGATATTCTTTGAACGAGGTCCTGAGCATATTTTTTCGTCGATTTGGCAATCCTAGAGTGGTCGTACGGGGGATCGTGAGCTACTCCCGAGACCGAAAGTGAAGTCCGGCGACCTGTCCGATCTTTTGGCGTCAGACTTGACCGAGGTTGAAAACGCTAACGCAATCCGGAGGGCACTAGAATTTCGCGGAGAGCTCGACTCGTTACAAGCGATCAATAACCTCGTCTCGAAATTGGCCACCAGTGACCAAGAGCGCTGGGGAGAGTTCGCACGAAGGCAGGAACAGTTTGTGAAGTCCGTTGGCATTGCCGCTTTCGCGTTTCGAGTGGAGGTTTAAAAATATGACATAATTGTCAGATGATCGACAGTTCATGCCCACGTCACTGCGATAGTCAAAGTTGAGCGCGAGTCCACATCGGAAGGGCCACGCCTCTGTCAACCCTCTAAACGGGAAATCAGCTGCCCGCAAAACTTCCGCACCCGGCAATGGTGGGGCGACAACGCCCCGAGACGGGACCACGACCGAATGTCACCATTGCTGAAAATCGTACTTCGTACGGGAATGCGATGATTTTCAAGCGCTTGATCTGTCGGGCCGGTGGCAGTGAGTAGAAGGTCAGAAACGTTGCCCTTGGTGCTTACTCCCCGGACACAACACGGACAAATAACTTAGTAAGTAAAGGCCAATAAAGGCCGTCGTGCGTGGCGGTGCGGCGGCGGAGGCTGTCGGGAAAAGCACCACAAACTTCTACATGGGCAGTGCGAACAACTCCTCCGACGGGAAGAACAGTCAACGCAAGCTCCGAGTTGAGCCATGGCAGAAAAACGGGCGAGAGCGTTCGAGAGAAAACTCGATCGCTGCGAATGATCGCAAGCTTCAACGTTCGCCAAGCGGACCTACGACCGCTTTCAGAAGATGGAAGATGACGGGCACTTCCGGAATCTGTCATTGGAAAGAAGCCGCGTTCGAGACTCCACGTACGTGGTATATGCCTTCGCTGGGTGTAACCAACCCGAACAAGCCTGGGAAGGTTCAGCTTGTCCTCCCTCGATGCTGCCGCCAAGAGTTATGGAATATCTCTGAACGATTCACTTCTGCAGGGCCCTAACTATCTGAAGTCAATCCCAGCGATGTTCTTGCGTTCACGTAAACGTCGTTTCGCAGTGTGCTCCTATGTCAAGGCTATGTTTAGCCAGATGCTGATGCATCCTCCTGATAGGGCAAGTCTCCCGGTTTCTCTGGCGTGGACGACGCTGCTGTGGTGATTTCGACATCTATAAGTCGCCAGTGCTCATCTTTGGGGCGAAGTGTTTGCCTGCCACTGCGAGCTTCTGCTACCAGAAAACGGCGGAACTATTTTCCGACGATCCTGCCGTCACATCTCCAATGATGGACGACAACTATGTGGATGAGATCATCAGTGGAGCTGATCAGTAGCAAGATGCTCTACGTTTGGTCCTCAACCTCATGGAAGCACTTCACAAGGGTGGCTTCGAACTCGGGAAATGGATAACCAACTGAAGTCTGGTTCGAGAACGTTTTTCGGTTGGAACAGATGATGTCGTGCAACTGAGTCATGACGTCACACGACGAGCCCTGGGAGTCGTGTAGATGCCATCTGAAGATTTACTCAACTACCGCCAGAAGTGTCGTGCAGATGTGGCCATGAAGCACTCAGCTCTTGTGACTACTATGTCTGTGTTAAACCCGCTGGGGTTTCTGTCAGGGTGGCTGATTCTGCCAAAGATCGTGCTGCAACTCGCTTGGCAGCGGAATACCAGATGGGACAAACCGCTGCCCGCTCCTCTGCGGAAGCGCTGGAGCAACGGTTTGTCCAACCTTGAGCAGCTGCAGGCTCCCCGTTTTGTTTTTGGCCTAGATGCTGCTCCGCCAACCGTCAAGTTGCACACGTTCTGCGACGCCAGTGCTGTTGGTTTTGCTATGGTGACGTACTACCGGTGGTGATCTTCGACTGGTGTACGGTGTGTAGCGTTTGCCTCTGCTCGAACAAAAGTTGCAGCCTTGAAGCAGCCTTGAAGAAACTGACAATACCAAGCCTAGAGCTGCAAGCCGCAGTACTCGCTGTGTATCGCGCGTCAAGACTGGGAGTGCCGAGCTGTACCTTTTGGACTGACTCGCAGAACGTACAAGCTTCGTGCGACAGACCGATGTTTCCATGCTTTTGTCTGGAACCGGATCATGGTGGTACATGATTTGTCTGTTGCACCAGAATGGCGTTACATACCCACCACTTTGAATCAAGCTGGTTCTGCATCCCGTGGTTAGGAATTGGCGTACCTATTACACGTTGACTCCACCTGGAATAGTGGACCTACCTTCCTGAGGATGGAGGCGTGTGATTGGAGAACGCAGACCTTCCCGAAAATGTCGGCATCTTTATAGGTCAGGTGTGTTTATTCAATGCGTGCCGCTTGTGTTTACGAGCCTGTGCTCAGAGAGGGCATGCCTGACGTTCAATATTTTTCGAGGTGGATCGTTGCTGTTCGCACGGTTGCCTGTGTAAGGCGTCGACTCTCAGGTCAGCGTGGGGAGTACACCATCCAAGAAGAGGAAGACGCCAGTTTGATGTGTGTTCGACTGGCACAGAAAGAAGTCTACAGTCATGAGCTGGCTTATTTGAGGTGCGGTTTGCCTGTAAGTTCTCATGGCAAGAATTTCAACCTGTCACCCATCTTGGACGACGCCGGGCTCATTGTGGTAGATACACGAACACCATGCTCTCCAGATCTGTCGGCAGTGGCGAAGCTTCCATCCATCCTTCGTCGCAAACACGCCCACACATGGCTGTTCATCAAGCATCTGCACAAGAAGAATGCTCATCGTGTGCAGGCCGGCGTGGTCGTCTAGCTTCATCTGCATTACTGTTTACCACAAGCTGCCAGGACCGTGCGCAGTGTGATTGCCACCTGCCAGTTTTGTTGCAACAGACGCGTGAGACCTCGGAGCGGTCGGATGGTCCGTTTCCACAGTTTTGTTGCAACAGACGCGTGAGACCTCGGAGCGGTCAGATGGCCGTTTCCACAGTTTGTTGCAACAGACGCGTGAGACCTCGGAGCGCTCGGATGGCCTGTTTTCCGTTTCCACTTGTTCTAGTCAAAGTGCCAGCTGGTGCATTTGCTCATTCGGCTTAGATTATTTTAGACCAATGCTGTCAGCACATGGACAAGCCAGTGTCAAGTTGTGGGGCGTACTTTTCCGTTGTTTGTCAACGCGAGCTATTCATTTGGAGCTGACAGCTTAGATGCAAGTGGAGCGTAGCTGGCGATTTCTTGTTTTCAGGTGCGTTGAGGAAACGCCAAGGCCATTTGGTCGGACAACAGGACCAACATGGTCGCTGCAGAGAAAGAGCTTTGGGAAAGTCTCGCAGCATTGAAAAAAGATAAGATTACTGCGCGTCTTGCGGCCGAAGGAATGCAGTGGCACTTTAACCCACCTGCCGATGCTCAGTCGGGAGGAGTGTGGGAACGTACTGTTCACACCGTGAAGGACACGCTACGCACAGTTCTGAAGGAACAGCGTCCACGACACACGAGGTTTTGTATGTGCGTCTCTGTGAGGTGGAGAAGATCGTTAATGCTTCTCCGTTGGTTCATGTGCCAGTGGACACTGATGGTGGTGAACCGCTTACACCATGTCACTTTCTGATTGCACGTACTATGCCTTCTTACCCACCAGGTGTTTTTGAAGACGGTGATCTTACGTTGAGAGGGCATTGGCGTTTCTCACAGCGACTCGCGGATTTTTCTTTGGAGAGGTGGGTGCGCAAGTATTAGCCCTCAATGTCTCTACGAAATGGTTTGATGATCCTGTTTGCTATGTTCAGACGGGCGACATGGTCATCATCGCTGATGAGCTGCATCGGAGGGGCTCGCGGCCCAAGGGTGGAGTTCTTGCGGCTTTTAAGGGGTCTAATGGCCGAGTGTGATCAGCTGCTGTTCAGACTTCCCATGGACATCTTCATCGACCCATGCGTAAGCTCACCTGCCTGTGTGGTCTCAGTCAAGCTGAGACAGGCCGGAATGCTGACGGCTTGCATATTCTTTTATTTGTTTATTTTTTTCGCGTCACAGTTTTTCATCATATGTACACACTTTGTGAGGGAGCGTCGTGACCTTTGGACTCTGTGTGCCTCTGTATATTTTCTAGACTGTCTGCCTTTGCTTCAGTTTTCAGACTGGTCGCGGTAGTTAACGGCTGCACATCGAGGAAGCGATCAAAATGAAAGAACTTAACCCTGCCCTCAACCGACGGAAAAAAGACTTCGGCACCGGTTTCATGCCTTAGCTGGCCTGACGCATGGTACAGTACTGGAGCGTACTTTCTACACACCTTTTCACAGAATTCATCTCATGTTCTTTGGCTTCAACTCTGTATCCCGGTGCAGTATGTAGCGTTTTTTCCTCGTCTTTCAAAGAATTGATAATGGTGCACCAAAACGTCTTTTGTAATTAAAGATCTTTTTGGTTTGACCCTAGAGTCACTGTGTGCTGTGGACGCTGAGGCACCGACTATTGTGCTTCTTTCATTGTTTGATCATGAGGGTCATTTGAAAAAGGTTGTTTTCTTTCTTGAAAACCTCATTGTTTTTGCTAGAGTGAAGTTTGCTCCAGCATGATACTAAAGATCGATCCTCCTTCTGCATTGCGTTAAACTCATCAGGAGTTATTCCCATAATTAATTGACCTCTTTCTCCCCTCTTGCTTTGTCTTTCCTCCGTTCCTGTCTTGACTTCTTCACTTTAGGTAACCGACCTTGAACTAAATCATCCCCGAAGGGATGCACCTCCTTCAAATCATCATTGAAATCATTGGGAATGCTCCTATCCAACTTTGATTCAATGGACTTACTGCACACCCCAGATGACTCGTTCAAATCTGAAGACCTAACGCCACTGACGAATTGTCTCATTAGTGCAATGCATGGCCTCTTCTTTCCCCTGGGCTTTTGCCTGACTTCGAGTAGCTACAAATGCGTCAGAGGACCAACTTGCAATCGAAAGAAGCTGCATTAGATCGAGATAATCGCGCCCCAGAAGAACAGATTTCGGGAGAACTTTAGAAACCGCAGCTCGAACGCTAAACTCTTCCCCGCCAACTTTGAGAGGAACTGTCTATCGTTGCTATTGCCACGGACTTTCCGAAACATTTGCATGCGCACATTTGACTTGTAATGTTTCGCGGGTAAACTGTGTTTCCTCCACAAATTGTTCCTGGACCATAGCTCTACAACAGCCTGTGTCCAAAAGGATGTCGTCTACTGAGATTCCATTAACTAATCCGGGACAAACATTATTTGTCCCTTGTTCACTGATGCATGAATAGCTGGAGTCCAAACTGTTGCAAAATGTACTCGCCCATCTAACTCGGGTGATGGCATCCAAGCAGCTTGCCTGTTCGTGCCGATCCTGGTTGCTCTCGAAGCATCTTTGACGAAATCTTTGGGGTACCAAGCAGGTCGAAACGGTGCTGCTCCTCCCACTGTCTACCCTCACTCACATCCATCTGGAGGTAGAGTAGAAACCGGAATAAGGGTCAACCCGGAATAAGGGTCCGTGACGAACGGGGGGAGGGAGGG
>JAOWAR010167460.1:0-10062 GCA_028571005.1 Clathrina lutea | reverse complement strand
CCATCGTGATTACGAAGAAAACTAAAACTCGAGAGAGCAAAAACTCAAAGTGACCCTGAAGTGAATCTGATGAAAACCGAGCGTGAATCGAATGCCACCGACTTTTTCCCGATCAGATCCGTACAAGCCCGGACGAAAGAGCATGAAAATAAACGGAAGGACAATTAAATCAAGTATTTTTAGGTACATTTCTTTATCGAAGCCGAAGAAGTTAAGGGCAAGGTTCTCGATCCTGGGGATGTCTTTCAGGACAACCGGGAAAGAAATAATCAGTTCACCTAGAAACGACTGATATTTGCCGACACGCTGAGCGCGTTTCACCGTGGAATGGTCACGTGTAAAATCCTCATGAAGCACCGAATGTCATTATTTATGCATGCATGTCTGTTCATTTTTCAAATGGAGTGGAAGTTCGATGTAGTCCCCCGGTTATCTCCGCAGGGAGAGCGTTCGAAGATATTCATTGATTGTCGACCATCGTGATTACAAAGAGAACAGGACGTTGATGCATGCCTGTTTATTTTTCAAATGGAGCGGAAATTCGAAGTTCCGGGTTATCGAAGGCGTTTCGCAGGACTTTCGAAGATGTTCGTTTATCTACGGTCATGGTGATAAAAACGAGGAAGAACTCGAGAACGAGAGAGGTAATTTTTTGAAAACGCTCGAAGAACGACTGAACACATTATGGCTCAAGGCTCGACCGGGCTGCTTGGCATGGACGCCCACGCATACAACGTATCAGCGTACCCATCTGTAGCCCGGCAGGTCGGGACTACATGTACATGTATAGCTTTGAGAATCATTGGACGGTTGGTCATTTTGTTCAAATCGTTGATAGAGGTCAGAAGGACATTTTCAGAGTCATGAGGCTTTGTTGGAACTTCGAACGGAGAATTACTCGGAGATCGGAACTGACCAATCTTTTGATTTCGGTTGGGCTTTCGAAGAAGGTAGAGCTTCGAAAGGCGACGTAGTGAAAGTTTCGGCTTTCGAAGAAGGCTTTGTTGAAAATTCGGTCGGAGAATTACTCGGAGATCGGAGTGATCAATCTTTTGATTTCGGTTGGGCTTTCGAAGAAGGTAGAGCTTCGATCCGCGGCGTGGTCAAATTTCGGCTTTCGAAGAAGGCTTTGAGAACCTTGGAGCTTCGATAGGAAAATTACTCCGGAGGCAGATCATCAAGGTTTCAGGATCGACAAAGAAGCGGGTGTTCGGAGATCGGAGAAAGGGGATTCTTCGAGGGAGAACGGGGATGTTTCGACGGAGAGGCGGGGTGTTCGGAGATCGGAGAAAGAGAGGATTATTTTTGCCGAGCGGGAGTGAGGAGAGATAAAGGTGTTACTACATGTATATCCCGAGCGGGATTGTGGAGAAAAGCGGTTTTTCGAGGGAGAACGGAGAGCGGGGATTTTTCGACGGAGATAGGAGTTTTCGGTTAGCCTTCTGTATTTTTCAAATTTGAATTATTCCCGTTAGAAACGTCAAAAAAGTCACCAACAAAAATGAGCAAAAAATTAGCGAAAAACCTGCGTCATCCTACCTCACCAACAAAAATTAGCGAAAAATTAGCGAAATATTTTGCGCCATAGTTAGGATACTAGGTACGCATGATCGACGGTTAGGATACGCATGATCTCATGTGACGTCACGGGATTGTGACGTAAAGTGACGTGTTGTGACGTCACCGGTACCGATGATGTCATCTGGGCATGAGTACCGGTCCCTAGCAATGGGCCATTGCTAGGTGCCCCCGTACCCCCACCAACAGGCTACTACCGCATGCTGCTATGTTTCAAGCCATACGACATGGTAATCAAGAACCACCCTGGTCAAGAAATCGCTATAGCTGATGCGGTCTCCAGCTGTCTGCCGACGAGGATCACAGCATCAACAATTTGGACATTATCATTCACGAAGTCTGCATGCAATTCTCAGCACCTTGCCTGGAGCGGATCCATACAAGCACGGATGAAAATGGCGTCTTGAAGATTATCAAACAGGTTGTGTTTGTCCGATGGCCACAGACATGTGGGGAAATGAGTACGACATTTCGTCCATTCTGGAACGTTCGAGACGAGATCACCATCGACAATGGGATCCTCCTCAAAGGGAGTCGGATCATTATCCCCAAGTCAGTGTGCAATCGTTGATCCTCAGCCAACTGCATGCTGCTCACCAAGGCCTCCAGAAAACCAAACTGCACTGGCTTGGCATATATGAGGACATCCAGGAGATGGTGAAGCATTGTGCTACCTGCCAGGAAGTACAAGGAGATCAGGTCAAGGGGCCAATGATCCCAAGCGATGTACCTCCGCATGCATGGCACACCGTCGGAGATGATATCTTCCATTCCGATGGTCGAGAATACCTCCTTCTGAGTGGCAACTACTTCAGGTTTCCGTTTGTTCGAAGAATGTCCACAAACTGTTCAAGTGATGCTGTGGTCAACCAAATAAAACAGATCTTTTCCGAGCAGGGCATTCCCGAGTCGTACAAGCAGACAATGGACAGCAGTTCGACAGTAAGGCTTTCCGTGACTTCGCCACAGAGTACGGCTTTGAAAACATCACGCCCTCACCGCACTACCCGAGGAGGAATGGCTTCATCGAGAGTCAAGTCAAGGTTGTGAAGAAAACTCTTGAAAAAGTCTCACGTGACCAAGGAGACCCCTACCTGGCCCAACTCCTCTTGCGCACAACACCGGTTGACAGTCAGTTGCCGTCACCAGCAGAACTATTGCAGACCCGATGCTTCAACGACACGTTGCCGAAGATTGTCAAGCCTGCTGCAGAAGATTCCGTCACCCGCCTTCAGGAACATCAGATGCAACAGAAGATGCACTGCGACAGACACACAAGAGAGTCATTACCCTTACGACGTGGACAAGCTGTGGCCGTACGCAACCCGGTGACGCGCACGTGGCAACCTGGTTTAATCAAGACAGTGCGGCCTGAACCAAGATCACACGTTGTGTCGACTGACACAGGAAGCGAGGTTCGCCAGAACCGTGCACACAATCGTCCTCAACCCGAGCCATCTCCAGTTCCAGAGCTAGACCAAGAGGAAGCTGTAGAAGGTCCAGCTCTGCAAGGTCCATCAGTAGACACTACCTAGTCATTCTGGATGTGCCAAGCGATGGCGCAGCAGGCTTCAGCCCTCCCTATATCCTTTCTTTCTCATCATCGTAGCGTATGCTTATTCCAAGATAATCGATGTTGACTTGTCTCACCATACGTTTAAATTTCACAAATGCTTTAATCTTCGAGGTTCGGTACACAAAAGGCAAATTCACTCGGTGCAGAAAACAAAATCTTGCAGCATAGAGAGATGCCCGACTTAAGAATCGAAAAAAAAAATATAGTTGAGGACTTGGATCTGTTCCTTTCTTCTGTACAGGAAGCAAAGAAAAAATGATGACCTTCGCTCTTTTCGTGAAATAATCAAAAAACAAGACAACGAAAAAGCGTAAAGAAGATTAAAAACGTAAGTCAAGAGACAAACTCATTCATTCATTGCAGCAGTAAGAACTAAGAACATGCTTCAGAGCTTTTCTGGACTGAACTACATGTTTCTTGAGTATATATTGATCATCATTCTCAGTGTGCTGCTCTGCCTATACAATATATTATCATAAAGTTTTGATCTCCGGTACGTACCATTAGTGATAATCTACATTGCTTTAGTTGCAGTTACGGCTGAAGGCTATGGAATAACATTTACTAGAATGAGGGGAGACCTACGGTTGACGTGGTGTACACTTTTGTGCTCTTCCATGACAATGTAACTCCACAAACACCTGCACACGCCTTGGCAAGTGCTCATAGTGTGCCAAGGATGCAGCTCTAGCAGCAATGCGCTGCAATGAATCTGGGCGGCGCTTGATCCGTCTCACTAAAGGTTTGAACAATACAACTGTTTTCAGTTCTTGAAGCAAGGTCTTCGATTGGCCGTAGAAACCATCCCAGTGAAGACCGAACCTGTCTAGGAGACTCAGCAAAACCAGAGTTTCCTCCCCTGCCTCACTCCTGAGCTGAGGAAAAAGGAGGAACCGTACTCGATCAATTATGCAGTGAGCTGCTGTCCCTTGTGAGGGGTGGGCAAAGTTGGGGTCCACTCCTTCCTCTAGGAACAATTCACATAATTGTGTGATGTTGTCAGATAAATAGGCTGCTTCTAGCCGCCGCCGCTGTCGATGTTGCCCCCGCCGTGACAGCCTCTGCGACCTATGACTTACATCAGCTACAATTGTGGCTGCCCACATTTTCACCAGCTGGTGAAGAATGCTTCCGTGGGCAATAGAAAACTGAGCCACCATGCGAACACCTGTGTACAACTGCTTTCGCATATCACTTGAGCCCTGGTGCAAATTCACCTGTAACAGCAGCGCACAAGAAAGCATCAAAATACCATGCGAGCCTCCAGTGACAGCATTTTCATAGCTGTGGTGTATGAACCTGAAGACTGGTACTATGTCCACTAGAAGCCCATTGCACAGTAGCTGACAGGCCATGAAGACGGCTGTTTCAAAAAGTCTATAGATGTCGGAGGAGATTTTCTCCATGTTGGCAATCTTGGAGACGGTCATGTTCTGGAGGTAGTGTAGCATGAGGTTATAGCACGCTGTGGCTGGAACTAAGTCTTCCTCCCCGAGAACTGATTTGTGGAGAAAGACACCATCAGAATGATTCTCAGCAGACCGGATGGAAAGCGTGTCGCACATTTGGTCGACAATCAGCAGGAAGTAATAGAAGCACATCGAATGTCGTGGTAGAAGTCGCTTTATAACCATGAAGGCATGGATGTACACACCACTCAGATCCTCACCGGATGATGAAGGCAAAGTAGTCATGGCCAGATGAAGTAGCTCTTGCTCCGTTCTTGCCTCTGTCACTTCTTGGCCTGCAAGACTGAGCGCTAGACAGCCAAATTTGTCAGATGAATCCTTGCTTGTATCAATGCAGCCTTCCCAAATTGCTTGATTGAACAACTTGCAAGCGTCACTGAACATAGTGCTGGAAGAGCGCCATTCTTCTTTGAGGCCAGATATCGAGAAGTTTTCTCTCTTCAACAAAATATACGCTGACCTTAGCTTGAAGGTGTCGGCTCGCACATCACTACCCCACGAGTTAACCTCCAGGAGATAATGAAACATCTCCGTCTCAGGCTGAATTGTAGCAATGAAGAGGGCTTCACGACTGGCTGGGATGTGCTCTTCGTGCAAAATAGTTGCAATGGACATGCTTTCACGAAGTACTGCCAGGCACCAAAGGTCACACCTTGCTCCACCTTGAACTTCAGGGTCATTGAGGTGAGCTGATCCAAAGTCATCCTGACTACAGTTAGCCTGTAACTGGGACCGTACACCTCGAACAACAGCACGCACCGTATCTGGGCTGGCCTTTTGGACGGCGCTGCACACAAGCGGTGTATTTTGTGAATCCTTCACCCATACATTGGTGCCACATGACACAAGGATGTCCAGAACCCGTGAACTATTCGATTTCAGAAGGTTGTGGATGAGTTCTGCCGGCAGATCAGGCAGGGACATGCCCATATCTATGACAGTTACCAGCATCATAGCCAAGTGACTCTCGGAAATTGACACATCCCAATGCCCAGCCGGTCGGTTTGCTTGGAGATGGCCTTGAAAGCCACTCAGCGCTGCAATAATGATATTCATCTTCCTATCCTCCTCAGCGAGCTGTGCAAAGATCTGAACACCTTTTTCTAGTTCATCTATGAAGGCTGGGCCGAGCTTCTTCAGGCCATTGCTCAGACTGAAAATATTTGCGGCAACTCTGAGAAACATTGTCTGTTCTTCAGGACAACCCCGGCAAGCGAGAATGCAAGTTTTCAACCTAAGGAAAACCGGCCCAAGGATAATGTAATCTTGGGACGTTAGCTTTGGTACCAGCTGTTCCCACAGGGTACATGCCAGACGAGCCACCTTGAAATAGTGATGCGCTGGGTAGGGGTTTTGTCGGAGGTACACAGCGTTCTGTGAAACATCTCCTAGGTGCAAGAAGAGGTCTAAACATGCTAAGCCACCTTTCACCATCGACAAGTCTCCATTTGGAGACCACCGCCGCCTAGCGATGGCCAAGAAGTATTTCGAGCTGTGATCATCGCCGAGTCGTTCCATCGCCAGTAAGCCATGGAAATGAAGTGCACTGATTGTTTTATCGGAAGTACAACATGGTATGTAAGTCGAAGACAGCTTTTTGAACTTTGCGACGCTCTTCGCTTCTTTGACGCAATGGCCAGTGATGTTTAGCTCATGGGACATCGGCTCAGAGGCTTTGGCTGTCTCTTCTTCTTTGTCTGGTGCAAAGCGTCTGCATGCTTTCTGGAAACTCTCCCGCGCCAGCCTCATTAGATTGTCTTTCATCTGTGAGTCCTTGAATCCTCTTTGTGTTGGCACAGAAGACTGTTCAAAGTCGTCTAGAGTCTCGAAACAGAGCGATTCGAATTGACATTCCTCAGAGTTGGTCATCTGACATGCTTCCATCAGTCGCAGGCTGGAGTGCAGGATGAGGGAGTCGCATGCGTCTGTACGTCTCCATGTCCCTAAGCGGAGTAAGCACTTCAGTGCTACCCCATCCCTGTGCTTGGCCGCCTCGAACAGAGCAGATAGCTTAGTAGGTGAGATACCAAAGTCATGAAGCATTTGAACCATGGGAACGTGATTATGCTCAGCAGCTCTCGTTGGCAGGTCTGGAAGTGTTGAGCTTGTGGCGGGATGGTTAATGTCTGATGAAGAAGAGCTGATGGCGAGACCATTGCCTGTCTGAACAGCCTCAATCCTCTTCCAATGCTCAGCTGCTCCTGCTTTCAGGCAGCACATCACTAACTCCGCATCGTCACTGTCAACAATACTCCAAAGCAAAGGCCTGCCACTAGAATCTAGTACACACTTATGTGAGAGATGACTGGCCAGCAAGACGGCTGTCTTCCGGAACCTCTCACAGAAAGCAATTTGCGCAATAGCATGGTCTGAGGTTGGCGGAAGCTGAAGCCCCTCGTTCAGTAGAGCCGCAACGATGGCCGCTAGTTTGTCATCAGAAACCATACCACACAATCCTGCAAGTTTGCTTATGTACTGTTGGCTCACAGACTGCCAAATGCTAGCGCCAAATCGCTTAAAGAGTACAAAGAAGATGCCACCATCACTCAGAACAGCCGGAGTAGCAGCTTTCGTGAACACTCCAACTGCTTTTTCTGCGTTGAACTGTAATTCCTGTTCAGATGATGACTTGGCACAATGCACCAAAGTGCGTGCTGCCAGGCTCACAGAGACAGAAGCTATATACTTCGTTTCTGGCCGGTCTGAATAAGTAGCAGCCTGTTTCAGGCACTGACCAAGCCAGTCAAGGATGTTCGCATCATTGTCACCGGTGTAGCCGTATGAAGAGCAGGCGGTGAGGGTGTTGGCGACGAAAGTCAGCTGTTGGATCAAATCTCCTGGTGCAATGTAGTCTCGGTCAGCAAGCATTGCACTGCTCCTAAAGCATAGCAGAGATACCAGTTGATAGCTCAGAGTATAAAGCCCGCCTGAACCCTTGGAATATGCAAGAACTCTTTGCCCTGTCGAAGATCTGTGCGGCTCAGGAACATTTAGGCTTTGAAAGCTGTCACCCAGCAGAAGTGATGCGAGGGTCATGACGAACACATTTGAGAGTAAATGGCCAGGCATGATACGCTGCATCACCAGCATGGCGTGGAAATGGATCCCGCGAAGGATATCTTGACTAAAACTAACTTCCCACTCGCAGAGCTGCCTGAAGTCAGTTTCCGTCTTGGCTTCATCCAACACCTTCCCATCAATGTCAAGGTGCAATCCCTGAGTTTTGTGGCCGGCTTCAGTGCTGCCCTCTGCATTTTTGGAGCCCCGTCGAAAGAACTTGGCTGCAATGAAGAGCTCTTTCGCCAATTTCAGAAGAGCCTCCTTCTTTTTCATGGATGGTGTCAAAGACGGTCCCATTAGCCTTGACAAGATTTCGCACTTGCTGGTAACGATACGGCTGGGGATGGAAGAGAAGCCTTTCTGTGAAAAGAGACAGTCGGCCAAGATGTGCACCGCTGACTGAAGCTCCAGCGCCTCAACGATGTCTTCTGCATTCCAGTCTCCCTCCTCGAGGAGAGAAAAAAGAGCCAAGCAGTCAAGTCCAATGGCCACTCCTTGTAATACTGTCGAGTTTGCCTTGTTTGTGCTGGAAATGATGCCTTTGTTCAGTGCTCGCAGGATGTTCTCGTCTGAGCGCTTGATTGCAAGCTGCAGAAGCCTTCCACTGCTGCATTCAAAGCCTTCAGAACGCAGAAGATCGGACTTACAGGGGTGACTGGCTGTCAACCCACACAGCTTCTTCCAGTGTTCCGCACAGCCATGTTCAAGAAGAAATTCTACTGTCTCTGCATCACACTTCTCCACCGCCACACAGAGAAGGGGTCGACCTTCACCGTCAACTACACATGGATCGACGCCATGTTTTACCAAAGCTTGAACAACCTTGGAAAAACCGGCTTTGAGTAAATTGTGAAGCTGTCCGGTGGAGATTGCTGGAAGGTGGGCGCCAGTATTGAAAAGGGCATCGACCAGTTCTGCAACGGATGACCGCCGGCTTACAACTTGACGGAGGAAGGGACGACCTGCCTTCCTGCAGTTTTTCGCATAGAGCTTGAAGAGGCGTCCTGCCTTGTGAATTCTCCCTGTTTACATTCGCGCCATACCGACACAGTACGTCCGCCAGCTCTCCTCCGCCGCCGTCAGTACTCTCGTCGAAGTAGCGCACAATGGCGTGAAGTGCTCCTTCGTCGCCGTCGAACCCTTTGTCCAGATCCACGTGCGCTCCGGCAGACAGCCACAAACGCGCACGAGCCACTTGTCCATTGCGGACAAACTGCGTCAAGATATCCCTGCCCCCGTCAGGAAGTTGGCTCGGTGTCAGGAGCTTCAATAACGCTTCCAGAGCTTCACTGGTGGAAGCCTGCGCTGCCTGACGCAGGAGCGCGGGCCCGTGCGTCTTCCAGTGCTGCAAGTCGCTCCTGTCGTACGCTGCACGGAAATTGTCGTGATGTCCATCTCGTATCCACTCCGTCATCAGGTCGAGTGGAGGATTGATGAAGCGCATTGGATCCTCTTCGTCCATCGTCAGTTCAATTCGCCCCCGGCCCCGCCACTTAAACCACGACTTCATGGAATATTTGCTCAGTAGACTTGGAGCGTCGTGAAGTAGCTCGCATTCGAGCTCAAAATCGCCAATTTGCCCGGGACGAAGTCGCCTTTATATTTTATCGACACGATGAAGACCTATAGTTGCGTTTGAGGACACAACGCGTTTAAAAAAACGCCTGCCTAGGCCATGCCGTGGCAATAGGTCCACGTCTGCCGGTGCGGCGCCGGCCCGGCCCGAAACGTTCATGGCGGACTGCGCATCTGGCGAAGCTCAGTCGTGCACAAAAATGGCATCGTGTTGTTATTTTAGCATGGCGGGTACATATACATGTAGTCTACATTGAACTTGTCTCGATGACAACGAAGACCAAATTTTATTCTTGATCTCGGCATGATCACGAGAAAATGCTATCTCATGATCAGGCGTTCCTATTTTTCCTCCGCAAAGCATCTGGATTGGTTCTTACTGTATTGTGCTCGACAAACGTGCCGATTCCGAAGCGTCTATTCTCACCGTTGGAGAGCAGTTTTCGTGGTGCGATGGAGCATCGATCTTTCTCCGCCCTTCGGCTTACTTCGGTGCTTGCGCTGATCGAGTTGGTGGACCGAAAATTCGGAGATCAAGCAGGTGAAGAACAGCCGTCTGTGGTTTGATTCCACGTAAGGTTTGGAGTTGAAATGATGTGCCCGTTGGTTTGTTACAAAATCCAGATGTTGGCATGTGGCGATGTCCTTCGACCTCCCTTCTTGCGGGAAGCTCGGTTGTGAGATTGCTAGTTTCGACGAGAACATAGGAACAGCTTGGAAATAATGAAGGATGACTGCCGAGATCCTGCGGGAGAGTGTCGTTCTTGGCAGATAGAATGAACACGCGTAATCGTGCCCTACCCC
>JAOWAR010167449.1:0-10063 GCA_028571005.1 Clathrina lutea | reverse complement strand
CAAAGAGGATCTGCTGCTCTTCACGTTTGCCCTTGATGAAGAGGAACGGCTAGGAAAAGAAAGATAAAAAAAATAAATAAAAAGAAGGTGGGGAGATCCCAGTCGAGCATGAGGAAGAAGAAGAGCATGAGAGGGAAGCCATTCTTTACTTTGGCCATGGCTTGTTCACGACTTCCTTCCAAGCCGGACGGTGTCATCACCCACAGACCGGGTACATGAAACCCGCGCAATCGCCACTCGGTCGGAGTTACGACTCAGCCCCGGCTCTGAGTCGTGCTCCGCGGACTGCTCTGAACGGTTCAGATTTCCCGCCAAATGAGCCACGCTCCCAGACCGCGACGCGGAACCTGAGTCCGGAGCCACTTACGACTCACCTCACCTCTCCAATATTTGTGTATCCGGATCCAGCGCCTTTGCATGTCAACTACCGGCATCATACATTTGTGTATCCAGGGCACGCTACCGGCATGCATGTACATTTCATGATCACAAACATATTTGTGTACCGAGCGCATGCTACCTGGCATAGGCATGCATATAGTTGTGTATCCAGCGCATGGCCCGCTCATCATGGCATGCACACATTTTGTGTATCCAGCGCATGCGCGCATGCTACCGGGCGCAGGGCATGCATGCACGCATTTTGTGTATCCCGGCGCATGCTACCGGCAATTTGTGTATCCAGCGCATGCCAGTACCGGGCAGCCTGCATGCGCGTCGGTGGCGGGCATGCGACTTTTGTCTTCCGTTTTCCGTGATGGTGAATCAAAAACAGCTGTCCTATCGACATCACTACCCATCAAGCGTTTGGGCCTTCACTTTAGATCCAACGTGTCGGCTACTTGAGCGGAGCTTTCGACCGTGGATGAAAGGTCGGCTGGTTTCGTTGAGACTACGGCCGGGCTTCCCCTGTGACGCTCCTTTTTGATTGAACGTTTCCCTCCAAAAGGCACATGGCCGGGAACCGCATCGGCGAGTTGCACTCACGCACTTACGATTAGCTATAGCCAACAGCACATTTTAGCGCTGAAGCGTAAATTCAAGGCTTCTTCATCACTGCATGCAAGCTCGCCTCATCGTCCTCTTTAAAATGCCCGTCAAAGGCACGCAAGCGCATGCATGCAGCTCGGGATGCCACGATAAATCCTCAGACTGCTCCTCGGTGATCGCGCGATGAAAAGGTGAATTGAAGAACGGGTTTAACAGCCATCAATTCTCCCTTCGAATTATAGAGAGTGAAAACAAAACCGAAAGACGAGGCTGTAACTTGGACCATCCACAGTTCGACTATGATAGAAGTGGCCAGAATCGGACATCCAAGCGATTGTGAGGACCCCAACTCTCATCACGGCAGCTGAGTGTTCTAACGAACTGGTCCTTCACGCGACTATTGGCAAAGCAAGAATCGGGTGCCCCGACCCAACGCAATCAGCCCGGGAGGATCGTGGTAACTGTGGAGGACCCATGGCGAGCGAAGAAGGCCGGGAGAAGAAACCTGGCGGAAAGTCTCTGCTGAGCCGAGCGAGGCAAAAGGCTGTCCTGGCGGTTGCAATCCTATCTTCGATCCTTCTGATGTATACCTCCTTCAAGGGACAATCGTCCTACCCTGCTTCCTTGCAGTCGGGAAGGAAAATTTCCCGCCATGGCCAACACGATTCTAGGAAGTCGTCATCCCGGGTTGGAAAATCGAAACTTAGCCCGAGAGCGCAGAAACTCGAGAAATACCTGCGTCGTGGTACCTTCGCGTTCTTGGTGCAAGGCGAAGGGCCTCCTCCGCCATTTTGGATAGACGTCAGTAAGATTGTGAATACGAGCGTGATCTGGGTGTCGTGGAGGGTGAAGACCCCAGATAATGCCGTGCCCCCGACCATGAAGAATAAAACGTATTTCCTGCCTGGCAGCACATTCACGAAAGGACGAAACTACCTGTGGAGGAAGGCCTTGGAAACCGAGAGGACCCAGAAGTGGTGCTTCGAGTACTTGATTTTCTGCGACGAGGACATTCTAGGCCTGACGATTCTTGAAGGCAATGTGAAAACCCTGCGCCGTATGCAAGACTGGCAGAGAATTCTCCGCCAACCCAAAGCGATTCAGGCTGTCTATCTCCTGGAGTATCTGCTCAAAGTCCACAGCCCTGCTAGGGCTGGAGTCATGAAACAGCCTTCAGGCCGTCCACCCCGTTGGGGACAGTGTGACAACTGTTGTTTCATGGTGAGAGCTCGACACGCACTCAAGACTCATCTGTTTTCTAAGCCTGCTGATATATCGACAAACAGATTCATGCAGAGAGTGTTAAGTAACCAGAATACAAACAATTGTAAGAATTTCGAAAACTTGACACAAATAGAAGCGTTATCAGTAGTTTTCTTTTTTTTTAATCAGAAAATAGAGGAAGCCAATGTATGCATGATCCTTAAACGTTTCAGGCAATGACCTTATTTTGAAAAGGCTATGCATGGTGGCGGAAAAACGTGTTAGGATTGAATCCTCACTAATTCTCTATGCTTTCCAATGGCACAATACCTGGATTCCCTTGCTAAACCAAAGCGTTACAAGCTGGTAAGTTCACGGGAAAATAGAATAAAGTCATTCTTGTATGCAGTTCATCATCGGGTGTTGAGTTCCTGATAATTGAGAAAACAGTTCAGTTGGTAGAGCCCTACTTGGCGAGCTATTTACCTGTTCTGTCTGGGGTATTTGTCACAAGTTTTATTCATGTCCTCCTCTCAAGTCCGCAACTGAAATGCAAAGTTTTGAATTTGACATTGTGTAGCTCACCATTTAGATATTGGCAGGTTCAGACCAACAGATGTTTCTCTTGTGAAGAGCATGCACATTGAAGCAACAATCTGCGCTGTCAACTTTCTATAGCTATAGGGTAGACTCTTGCAACTTGTCATTCCGGTGTTTTGGCTGAGCAAAAATTCCCTCATCTTCAGGATGCTTGCGTTGAGGCGTTTCACCGCACAGCAGTCCACCATCTCCTCCCATACACTGAACGCTATGACAAACTATCATTTTGGATGTCGGCGGCCATTATGAATATGGCTGCTGACTTGGTGATGGCGCCATACTGCATGATCTTCAGCCAGATCATGGTGCTGGACGGTCTGCAGAAACACAACAACTACCCCAAGATGATCAAAGTAGCTGAGCTCTACCACCAGGGCATGGCGTATATTGAGAGGTTCCATCACTCAAAGGCAGTCCGCGAAAGGGCCAAGGCTGTGGACGACTGGCGACACTACAGCCCGAAGTGCTTTCCGATGCAGTGCTTCCAGATGCCAAGAGACGTCAACTACATCAACTTACTGGAGAAAATCTTGCAGGAAGAGGCAGAGCCTGCGTTGGTCGCCCTGGATGAAGATAGTTTTCATGTTCCGCATTTCTTTTGAAGACGTGACAACTTGGGGCTGAAGAGTATGTGGACAATCAGCCGGTTTTCGCCTGCAGCCAAGCTCAACAATGTATTGATGCACAGCCAGCAGACATGATCATAGTGTAACAGGCTGAATTTGTGTGATGCTTAAGCTGATCAGTACAAAGGACAATGTTCACTGAGCTACAGAGCATCCTGCTTTATTGATTCTTGAAGGAAGTTACAAGTTCAACATGAGACTATGTTCTCTTGCTTGTTAGTGACTTTCTCTCCTTTTTTTTTCCATCAAAATATGCAAGGTCGGGGATGTTGAGCATTTTGACTGAGTACTGTATTGTCGATGAAACGCACACATATCGGCAATCTAGCGACACCGAGAGTGAGACAGAGACTAAACAGTGCCAAAATGTCTCGGTGCTGTGCCACCATATCATCAGTTAGTCGGATCTGTGGTAGACGAAAACGAGTCATTATCATTTAATTTTCATTTTCATCCTTCCTGCACAGGGCATCACAAATTGAGAGTTGGATCCGGTAACGATGAGCGCGTCTCAGTTCTTATGAGTTATGAGTCTAGAATTTTTTCTTCCTCGATTGCGAAGCAATGCTCTGACTGCCGAACAAAGAAGATCAGATTGGTAAGTACGAATGAGACCTATGATGTCTACCACAAACACGAGCAGGTGCAGACCGCGGATAAACCCAACTAAATAAGATCAACAACAACAACAAAATATCAAACAAAATTCTTTTTTCTCCATTCCCGATTGACATTTCAGCTTTATTGATAGTTTCACTTCGAAATCGTGGGTTTCTCTCTCTCTCTCTCTCTCTCTCTCTCTCTCTCCGTCTTTTACCCTCTCCTTCTCAATCTTCATCAGTTTATTCCAGCTCAGGTCATTACAATTCGTAGGCTCCGACATGTGAGCCACATCGAAGTGCTTCACAGAACCGAGGTTCGACCGTGTCAAATGAAAAAACCAAAGCTTGCCATGAAACCGACTTTTTAAGCCGGTGGATTGGTCTGAGCAATTGACACCGGGATTTCTGTTCGGCTAGGCGCCGTTTCGTGGCAGGTTCAAATCCGGTCTGTGCCAATCGGGAATGGAGAAAAAAGAAATTTGTTTGATATACAGGATTCTTTAACACACATGTTTAAGATTTCTTAGAACGCTTTCCGTAGTTCGATACATTCTCAGTGCATGCGTATTGTTCGAAAAATTTTTGATACCGCACCCTTTCTGATTGAGAAAAATTCCCTCAAGCATTTCCCAAAATTTGGGGGTCTTCTAAGAACAACCCAGCTCAATGCATTTCCTTTTCATGCAGTAAAAGAAATATCCAGATCCGATCACATCTCCCGTGAACTGAGAGACAGGGAGAGAGAGAGAGAGAGAACGAAAGGAAAAATCTCTCTTTCTCTGGCACGGTACGTTCGCGGGAGGTGTGCTCTCATTTGGCTATGGTGATACCCACTGAGTGTAAGGAAACAAACTCGATCGTCTTTCTTTGAAAAAAAAAATATAGAAAAGCATTTAATACCATCTATTAGGCACAGGGTTTCCAAAACGAACCTCAGGGTCCCCGCGTTGGGCAGTTTCACAAAGTTCATTCGGTCTTTCTTCTCACTTTGCCTCGACGTGTTGATTCTTCGCAACCTTTGCTGTTATTCTTTTCCAGCAATTTACTACTCCTTCATTCAGGAACAGGCATTGCGTACAAACTCTAAAGACAATGGAAAAATAATATATTGAACTGAGGAGGAAATCTTCGGTTTGCAGCTTTGCCAGCACCACTCCTTGGTCTTTCTGATCCCACAGACTCGCACTAAAGCCGTTCTACACTCCCCTTGTCTCAAGTCATGCCACCTGTTCAACTGCCTTCCTCCGCGCAACATCTGAAGTGCACAATTACCCCAACAAATTCTTCCAGTTGACTCTCCTGTCACTCTAACAACAAAGTGCGACTGCTCCACCCACATTCTGTCATAGTCTCAGGGTAATATCACATCAGCTCTAAAAGGTCATAGCACCCCTTCCCCCGAGCCTTGCATGACCACGTAAGTTCCGATGGTTTGTTGTGGTTTTGTTCGTCTGTTATACACTGGAAGTCTTCGTCTTGATTCGTCATTTCTGCTTTTTTTTTTAAAGTCCCCTCTTATTAACAGTTCTGTCATCGTAAGAGAAACAAACCAAATCAACATCTCCTTCCTTGAAGTGAAGAAAAGAAAATTAGAAAGATATTAAACATCATTGCAGCAACTTCATTTTTTTTCAGAAGAAGACACGGTGGCACGTACAGGAGAAATCAATAAGGGCGCAAACTACTGAGTTCCTCTTTACAGTTTTTATTGCTTTCTGGCGGCCTTTTGAAAAACTGTGATGGTGACTACTGACAAAAAGCAAGTTTGAGCTAGAGGGGGAGGGGAGGGGGAGGGGGAGGGCTGTCAGCTTTTTGTCAGGTGCTGCTTCAGCACTGCCTGAGTGAATCGGCAAAGTTGCTTGAACTACTTTTGGAAGACGATCCTTGTCGCACACAGTTGACGGGAGCCGTCAAACCTCTTTCTCAGCGAGATAAGGTTGGTGACAGCGGATGCATAGTCCTTTCGTGCACTTTTGACGCCAGCCATTGGGGGGGGGATAATTGTTGTTAAAAAAAATACTTCACACTGTCCGTGTATACCATCATTGAAGGTGTTAACTCAGAGGCACCATCAAGATGGGCGAACATTTGATAAAATCCCGCTGCATATAATTTGATGTAGTCCTTGTCATCTGCCAACACAATTGAGCATAACACATATGACATGATTATGCAACATTGTATTATACAACATTGTATTATGCAACATTGTATAATACAATTTGCACCACAATAAAAGCTTACGGCTGATCCTGTTCATACATGTAGTTTACATTAATTCCAGTCAATCTTGTCAGAGTGGACCGGCTTCTTCAGCAAAATATCCCTAACTATTCTGGCAGTCATGTTCATATTGTGATGGGCTGGTCGTCATGGTCTGTGCTCTACTGAATGTGGTATACGAACCAGAAGTAATTCCCCTGGTAAATCCACCAACATCATTCAGCTCCAGGAGGGCTATGCGCAGACAAACAGAGAGACTGTGGGCGAACCAAAGCAGTGCTTTGTAGAGCTGGAGGCAAATGGTCATGCTGCCAGCCGGAGAAGTCTCGCACGCTGAAAAATCTGCCTCAGTCTGAGCTCTGACAAAACAGACAAAAAGAAAAAACAGTACCATTGTTAGAAACGTGCACTAATCAACTGTTCGTAGCTTTGTTTTCCAATTGCAATGAGTTCGCGCGGAGATATTGAAATACTGAGGTTATGACCAACATTCACATTGACGTGATCAGCATGAATGCCAGGCTTCCTCAAGTTGCAAGAAGACGGGCTTCCAAAGGTGAGACTGGAGTGGCATGCAAGAAGGTGTCAACAACTAATGACCATTCCATTTTTAAAAGTTCCTCTTCATCATGCAAGAGTTGCGTGAAAGCCACCTCTGAAGGAAGTCAAGTCGCTAGCCAAAAATAAAAAAATTGAAATGAATGAAAAAAATGTACCTTCAGCTGATTCCTGATGATATTGACTTACATCATGCAAGAGTTTTGTGAACAGCGTCTGAACAAAATTTAAGTTACTTGCTTTAAAGGAAAAAGCACCTTCAGCTGGGCGAGGGTGCTCGTAAGTTGCGGGAGCAAGCAGAATGGTTGTTTCGGAGCTACTAAGGGAGGGCCGCAGAGGGCATTATCACTGGTCACCATTCGGGTAAACAGTCTGAATATACTTGCCTCCATTCATGCTCCGCAAAGACAAGCACCGCCCAAACTTCCAGAGTCCGTTGATTCGAGAAGACTCACTCGCCCCCCGCAAGATGTGAACATCACGCAGAAGCTAAAGAAGCTTTTCCGCAATCTTTGTCACTGCTATATGCCGGATAGAAAATGGAAGCACAGCTCTCGGCATAGATCGACTTTCCGAACATGCGTTCCACATAAAACTTGCGAGAAAAACCAAAACACAAGAAATGTCAAGAAACAGTTACGTCACGAGCATGCAGAGGAATGCACAAGATAATGTTCGTGATATCCATGCAGCTCCACATGCGGCAGGGCAGGTCTCTCTTCGCCGTCCTAAAGTCCCTAAACCAACCCTGTAGCTGCCTTCATTCCAGTCGTTTTGTGTATCATGCGAGGTAACTGTTGAATTATTGACACCTCTGGTGTCAGCAGCACCCTGGCAACGATATATGGCCACACGTGATATTCAATGGCCGGCACTCCTTCCGAGATATGTATTGATTAAAGGAGCATACAAAATTGCGCCATGGTGATTTCGTGAAAGCTGTCCTCTTATGTCATGAACAACGAACAGTGCAAGGCATCCTGACTGAAGTCATTGCAGTCACATGGCCAGCCAGAGTGAAATGACTGTACCACTGAGAGTTGCACTGAAACATGCACTCACTCTCTGATACTCAGAATTGATGTACTAGAAAGCACACAACTAACTGACATCTTTCGGACAAGACTTGCCTCTCATTCCGGCTGCCTTGTGAGCAGCAGCACAGCCAAGCCCAAGGGAGAAACAACCACCTTTCTCTCCCAGCCGCTCCAAAAGCTCTCAAGGCACCCCGCCCAAGCCACCTAGATTCCTCCGTAAGGCAGCGTAGCTATCGCTGTCAAAGTACATGTACATGTATAATGCGAGCACCCAATTGTGCTTGCAGCTTGCCCGAGGAACGTCATTTTAAGCCCGAGCGTCGTTGACAGAGTCCGTGTTGCAGGCTGTCAGCTTCATTTTTATACGGTCTGTCGCATCAATTTGCAGCATCGATAACGGTTCCGTATGGCCTGCAGAGAGCTGTCCAAGGTTACAGGAGCTGCAGTGACTCAAACAGCCCATCAAAACAAACTCATTCACCAGCGCATGCCACACCGTTCACGCAAGCATGGCTGCCCGCCCCAGCAAACCTTACTCAACCAGCGTGGACTGATCATGAGACCTTCGGTGAGAAAGAGGGCTGACGAGACGGTACAGTGCAGCGAAGGCAGACTGACTAAGTCTATATATGTCTACAAACTCAATCCGCAACACGTCCCCACCGACCTGTGCAGTTCTTCACGCCTGTGAAGCAAGCAGTATCAGGGCATGCTGAGGGCTCACCTTCTCAACCACCTCCAGCAAATCACAAGCGGATCGAGAGGACTGCAGGCTGCTGACAAGATGCATCAACTCAGTGAGCCTTGAGTGCGGTTCAGGGGCACTGCTCGTTTGAATTGCCAGACCCACCGCAAAGGTGGACCGGCAGCGTGTGGTCGTTCACCTGTCTGCTCCGCTCAGTGAACTTTGGCCCTGACCCAGAGTTTTGCTCGCCAAAGTTATAAGCCTTCCTCTTTTGTTGCAGCTGCGTCAGGAGATCGTTGCTGGACATGCAAGGAGGGCCACGCTTTTTCTCCGCACAGATATGCATCTGTGCAAGCTACTGCCTCTCCACCTACATGCACGTGCTAGAAACATTTCGAAAGAACTCGATCTATCTTATATATATGATACGATCCGAGACTACGTAATGCCAAACGCAGTGTTGCTGGCCTTGCCTCAAGCGTCCTGCAGCACTCTATTTAAGCCAAGGGGGACGTCTGGCACATTCCCAGGCTCTGTCACACGAAGCTCACCGCTGACCACTCTTAATCAAAGACTGGAGGCCTTCCGAAACATGCGAAAGAAGTGCACTGCCCTCATCGTCAGGCAATGCGAAAAGCACGTTCACGTTGGCGTGCAGACCAAGCAAAAACTCGGATCTCTCAGCCGGTGTTTCCGATCCTAGCCTCTCTGTTCGAAGGGAAATTATCAGTTTCTCGTCCCAGAGTTCGCCAAGAAGAGGTGCAACAGCTATATTATTTCTTTTCTTGGCAGCAAGAAAAGAAGTCCCGACTTTCGAGTCGGCGACTTTCGAGCTTTTTTTTTTTGCAAATTTCTTCGATATCTGATATCGATAATCGAGATTTATATGGCCGGAGGTTGTCATGGTGCAGCCTGTGCTCGTGCGCATGCGCCTATGGCACGTCGGCAGCGTTTCGATTTTTGGCCTTCCGATGGCAGCCCGGGTAGTTAACCAATGAGTAGTGAACTATCCCCTCGTACTACCCACCTAGGCGACGGGTGTAGCCGGCAGTTTTCGTATTGTTTTCTTTACTGAGAAGTGCTGCGAGGTAAAACGTAGTTCTCCCCTCATTATTTATTACCATGGCCTGATAATTTTTGTGATGAGGACAACCTGCATCCAAGGTACTTGCCAAACTGCAGAAACAAAGCTTGAACATGTTGAACGGACTGTCAAAAGCTTGATCGGACAATCAAAAGCTTGATCGGACAATCAAAAGCTTGATCGAACTACCAAACTACCAAACGACGGTGTCAACGTACAAACTCGATCAGCTGATAGAGGCGGTCTTGCCTGAAAGACAGGAGCATAAACCTCGTGTGAAATTCACTGTCTCCGTTGTCCGTAATTTCCGCCAACGTCAAAGCGACTATCAAATATGTATATCTTTTCTGCACTCCCGATTGGCACAGCCCAGATTCGAACCTGCGACGAAACGGCGCGTGCCTAGCTGAACGGAAATCCCGTGTCAATTGCTCAGACCGTGGGTTGGTTTGAGC
>JAOWAR010167427.1:0-10064 GCA_028571005.1 Clathrina lutea | reverse complement strand
TCGTCTGGCACCTTTCTTTTTCATTATGACACACACACACACACACACACACTGTCAGCTCTCTGTACTGCTGTCTCTAGATAAAGATCCTGGTCCCTTACGTTTCCATTACACAGCGTAGTCACTGTCAAAGATAATTATGAAAATAAGCCATTTGTTCACTAGGGACTTCACATACATTTTTTTTACACGCAACACAAAGTGCATTATCGTACTTACTGCAGCACCGCTGTGACTAAATGTCGCCGTGTTCGGATCGCAGTCCAGTATTGGCTCCTGCCCTCCTACCTCGAACACTCGGGTGAAATTGCACGCCAGCTGTCCATTGGGGGTCTTGTAAATCACATTCATCGCAAAGCATTTGTCTGGCGGATGTGTCGACGCGTTGTCCTGCCCATCGATCAACTCCCTATAAACACATGCAGCACTTTGAGAATCCACCGAAAGTAAATTGAAAAAAAAAAAAACTTCTTTTTTTCTCTTTCTCTCCACACATCTTGCGAATCTCCAGTATCAATTCAGCTAAATGAAGAATACACACATGACAACATTACCAAGAACTAATCTACCTCATCCCAATGCAAGAGAAATTGATCAAGCACGTACTCCTGTTGAAGACTATACTATCAATTCTAGGCCTAGAAATAGAAATAGACTCGAATTCTCTTCCTTGTGGTTCTCCATGGTATCTCTAAGTGGCGATCAGATTATCACCTGATAGCAACTTACCCAAAGCCATGAGCAATCAGAGCCGCAAAGAAGACGATGAAGAGATGGTGAGTGTACCAGAACACTTCAAAGTAAGAACGCCTAGAGCAAGCCAAGAGAAGTCAGGGAGGGAAAAGGTGCGGAGCTGTGAGAAATCAGACACGGAAGGACTCTCTCACACCTCCAAACACCAAGCGCTGCCGAAAACACCAAAAGAAAACCACATCGACTGAAAAGACAACACGAAGCATTCCTACTTTTCGTTCTAGTTGCCAGCAACTGAGATCGCATAGGCTATCTGCTGAGCCAGGCATAATCTATATAAGCAACTGCATGTGTCGGCAGGACGACGGCCTCGTAGTTACCTGATAATCTCAATGGATGATGTTATCTGCCAGAAGACAAGCAGGACACAACGAGAAAGTCAGTCAGCAATCGCTTAACTGCAAAGCGTGTCAAGCAACATAAGAAAGTGCCAATGAGAGAAGTGACAGCCCCTTCTGACGTTTCTTCTGACGTTTCTTCTGACGTTTCTTCTGACGTTTCTTCTGACGTTTCTTCTGACGTTTCTTCTGACGTTTCTCTACGTTCTCATTTTCCTTGCTTAAATTCCTTTCTCTCACCACGCCTTTCCTTTGAGAAAGAAAATGACCGTTTTCTTTTTCTTTCTTTCTGCCTGAGTGTATATATTTTTTTTTGTTCACCTCTTTAAAATTCTTAATCGTTGCCTTTCTCCAGCTCTTGCCCTAGCGACATCATCCCTCTTTGCTCATCCACACTCAAGATCCTTGCCGCCTGTGACTGCAGCCATCTGGAGCCTTCGGCCGCTTTTATGTTCTCCCGATAAAAAGAAAAAAAAAATCGAATGTTCTGCTCACCATAAGAAAGAATGCAACCAAGATTATGTGACCGGTGATGCCTGCAACTGTACAAGAAAACAATCGGAGCAACAACGTAATCAGATTTAACTACAAAAAAGCATGAAAATAAGACAGCCAATGGAAGCAAAAGTGTTGTCACAAACGATATGACTCTCCACTTTCCACTTTAAAGAAACAAGCATAGCACCGAAGCGCATTGGAAAACTCTCACGTGCTTTCACAATTACATATTACTGGCTCAATTAGAAAGATCAAAAGTGGACACAAAATTGATAGTTTTTCTTACTTGTAGTCCACATGACGACAATTGCTTCCTGAAGAATTCGGAAACGAATCATCCCAAGCAATGAGCGAAAACACGACAAACATACATGACAAGTAAACACAGCCAGGTCAGAATATGCACACAAACCATTGAAACTCCAGTACTACATGCCTATCCAGAAACACCATCGGATGAAGGTGGTCTGCTGATTATGAATGGAGACTTAAACGTAAGGTGTTCACACTTTATAGTTCCCATGCATACAATATAAGATCACTCCGCCTCCAAATCCATCTCAATTAATATCATTTTCACCTGGCTTGTCCATTCTCAACAGACAATTTTATCACGTTTAAATGGCTTTATTCCTATGTTTATCAGATTATCAGTGGCTGTTGGCAAACTTGGCGAACTAGTCTGGAAACGTTGAGACGAACATCATAATTTATGCTGTCCCGATCCTTGCTTACATTTCCCGGACCGCGAACTGGGTTTGAGTTGACAGGAATGCAGGCCATTCCTGAATCGGACAGAGAGTTCTCCTCCCACACCTGGACAACTCGATGATAGTTCCAGAAATGAGCACCAGTGTGAATGGCTGCAAGAAAAAGGAGATATCATACAACTTGAATTACAGTGCTACTGATGATAATTCTGACTTGGAACTTTAACACTTTGGTAAAAAAAAGACCCAGGCAACAAAGCTCAGTCTTCCCTTTAAATGCAATTTCACTGATCCCCCCGTTCTCTCTCTCTCTCTCTCTCTCTCTCGCTCTCGCTCTCTCAATATGCTTTACCTCCCCAGAAGAGAATTGCCCAAGCGACCATTTTGTGAAAGGTCAAGTTCTTGTCCAAAAGGCGCCGCATCCATCGCCACACACCCTAATGGGATGATGATCAACAATGTCAACACTAATACTTCATCAGTGCAATGCAGACACACACAGACTTCATAGTGAAATCAATAACACATTCAAATCAAAGCAAAATTTTTCTCGCTGTTCAGAGATGAGCATCAACTTGACATTACTGATTGGGCTGATTGCCACCCACTGCAATTCATTAATTTCCAAGTCACACTGCATGGCTGTGGGTAACGGCAATTTCGTCACTGATCAAGGGATACACCAGAAAGGTATCTAACCAGCAAGCCCTGGTGAAAGTAAGCAATGAAAAAAAATTATGTTGAAAGACAATTTGAAGGTGAAAAGCTTTGGCGTGGCTGCTGTTCGGAAGTCAGATAAGTCATCCATGTGACAGGACATGGACCGTCTTAGCCAGCCAACTAATCCTTGACACAAGTCGGGCTCTTGGTATATTCACAACTAAATTGACCACATATAATATCCTCACAAATGTAATTAATACTCAAAATATGGCAATGTTTCTGATCGATCCCCCTTTCTTCATCTTCCTTCCTTTATATTTATTTTTAAAGTAATGGTCTTTTCTGAATACCTCGACTCTGTTTATGAAAAGACCAGTCTAGTCAGATGTGCGATTCCAGGTGCCAGGTGCCGCTGGCTAGCTTACCACTCCTGATCCTCGAACCATAGAGATGAGATTTCGGCAGACAGGCAGGAGGATGAGCATGCAGTTGAAGTTTATTGGCCCTGCCGAGCCTCGAGCAAGGCACAGTCCAACCTGAAGGAAGAGAAAAAGCGACTATTAGTCACAGAAACGCCGGCATATCACATGAAGCTGGAGCAACAGTTCCCCGTCGGCGTAGCGGTGTTCGTAGGATTGGCTGCCACCGGTGCAACCTGGCAGTCCCCGGCAGGCGCCGGCACAGCTGCACCGCGCATCGGTAGCAGGACGAAGATCGTATGCCACCAGAGTAACTTCCTAAACCGGACGCCCGCAACGCTAGCTCACTCACCCCAATGTAGCGTCGTAAGTACCAGTACTTGTCCGACGTCTCGAAGAAAATGCAGAACCAGGTGAACAGGAAGATGTTCAAGCCGAGCCATACCGCCTGAATGCCGACAAACAGATACGCAAAGCCTTAGCTAGACCATCCAACACGTGCAAGGACGCAAGCCCGATCCTTGCCAAACTAGCCAATTTCCGGGACAACCGAACATACCATAACTGCCCAACGGGGGCCTTCGTTGACCAACCAATCGCCCATCCTAAGCCTTCTCTTAAGATCAGAACGTTTTTCTTAACCTTTCAGGCCTTTCAGGCAGAACATACAATATTGCGGATAGGGTGTACACTTGGCAATGCCACGATCCAAACAGCTCGCTCGATAATCCAATGTGCAATGGTTGAAAAAGCACCTTCTCCGCGCCTCTTATCCCTTTTAAATAGCTGGAAGTCCGGGACCGGGAGGACGGTTGGAAAAAACCTATTGGCTGGGCCCGGAATCACTGTCGGGCCATCAAGAGCTTCCTTGTGGCGTGTGACTGCTCCTTGCGTTATGATCAAGTGGACCAACAATACCACTCCAAAGAACACATTCACTTTTGAAGAGGCTTTCCGGATTCTATCCGGCACGGCCCCAACGCAGCCCGAAAGCTGAGCTGTGCGCGCATGTTTGTGGAGGAAGCATGGGACCGGGAGCAGCTAGCTTCGGGCAATACATCTGATACGTGTACATGATGTACTGTACAATCAGACAATGTCATGATAATTGTAATGAACTCAATGTCGCTCCATAGGCCATGTAGTGCAAACAGATTTGCGGTTAGCCTGATCTTCCATAGATTTGTCACACGGAAATTTCCTTTCACCACCATCGCTGACCAAACAGGAAAAGAAGATCGGCATGAACATTAACTACATGTAGTATTAAGCTCAAGTCTGTTCTGACAGCAGTGCATCAGCTGCTTGCTGATCGATGCGATGCCTCGATGAAACTGTTTCAATGCTTGCCACGGCCGCACCGCAACGCTAAAAAAAATCAGTTTATGTCAATGGATCGAACACAACTGACGCCCGACACATGACAAAGGCCACCACGCCTCTTGGTTTACGCCTTACCACACCTAGGACCACACCAAAACTTCGTACTATCATAAGGCAACGCCTTCAGGGAGCGCGGAAGACCTTTTCCGGTTTTTTTTTTTTTTTTTTACTAAAGTGGCGTTACACGGGACGCGTCGCTCACTCGGAAGTGGTACACAAAAGGTCAACTTAAAGTGATGAGAAGAACCTGGAGTATCCAGTGAAAGCTGCATACTACTGTGCTTCCGGGCCCGTAGTCAATGAGGGGCCACACCCAGAAACAGGCAGCAGTGGTGAAGTCGAGGTTTGTCTCTGCCATGTCAGTCTTGCCTCAAAAGCTGGAAAACTTACTATTCTTTGTCAATGCCAAAAAAGGATAGCCCTTTCTGTTTCACTTCCCTCAGGGCAATAAGGATAACAGAAACATTTAGCGAAGGAGTGCGAGCTGAACGACTTTCAAGTTGCTTAGGTCGCATCGCTCTGCTCACCCTCATATATAGATAGACGAAAGAACAGAACTCGCACAGCCGTACGCAGGCCTACGGGATTTTCTAACCCTCTTCTTTGTCACGGGCTGAACATCTCGCAAGCTTGGACAGCATGGCTAGCGCTTGGCGTCTGTAGATGTTGAAATGGCGGTTCAGTGAGCTTGGGATTCATGTGATACTGGATCCGCACAAATTCCTAGTCTTCTGTCTCAGAGTGAAACGGCACCGTCCCTACACGCCCAGAAGCGCAGTTTGCCCTCGAAGAACGTTCGGCAAGGTGAGATTTTCTCACTACCAGGTTCTGGGCTCATGGGTTTCATGGGGCTTATTGGGGTTCACGAGACGAAATCCGCTGACAGGATTGCCAACAATGGCGATGTATGCATGTTCAACGGTGCATAAAGTTATATTGGTGACGCGCGCACCCAACCGGCTTGAACAATATGTTCACCATCTGATGATTCGTGCAGTGTTGTTCTTGTCACCTGAACGACTACTGACAACACCTGCAAGTAAGCTCTTTCAAGTGAGGTTGCCATCGTGCGGCTTTTGCACGTCGTTGTTCAAATGAAAGGAGACTGTCCTACTGGCGACCAAACTGCACAACCGCACTGGCCTTCGGTTTCATTCGGTGGTCTGGCTGATGCAGTTGTTGCAGACAACACAATAGAAACACGCACTTTGACAATCGCCGACTCAGTGCACTGAGGACAGCTGCCTGGGAAGTAATGCCAGAATACAACTTGTCAGATTGTGCTTTCCTGACAGACTGTCTCTCATCTTTTCCATCCTATTATGGGATCGACCCCTTCTAAACTGGCACCTGGAACCACTATCGTTGTAAGTGACCCAAAAATGTCCACTCGTCAAGGCTCGGAGAAAAGCAAGAAAGCTGTCAAGCGTACTTCAACGGGGCAAGGCACACCCTTGAAAGTGACTGACAAGCAGGACAATGGAAGCGAGAGCTCGGAGGCAGGAAAGGGTGACCAGCAGCAGCTCAGGGAGGGAGCTACCGCGCAAACCAAGCAACCGCTAGCGCAGTCAGGACCTGCCTCGGAGGAGATCGGACCAGCTATGTCAGAACTGGCACGCTTTAGTTTCTCGGCTAGCACTGATCAGCCTCGCACTGACTCGGATCAGCCTCGCCGACCGATGTTGAAAAGCATCAGCAGCTGTGAGATCCCACATAAGAAGGCCTTGTTCGCAGTGCCCCTGAAACAGGCAGAAAAGACCGAGGAGTCAAAGGAAACGACAGCTGAACCACCAGTGATAGTGCTGAAGTATGAACCCTATGAAACAATGTATGAACCCTATGAAACAATGTTTACCAGCACCTTCATTCCAGCTGGGCTGTGCTGTAGCCCCTCAGTTCAGTGCTGGCCGAAGGGTGGACGATTGAAGGGAGGTCAGGTTACTTACAGTAATGAGTCAAACTGATCAAAGCCTGAATTTGCAGGTTTGCAGATTTAATTTGCATGGTTAGTTCAAGAATTGCATTCCGGGTGCTGGCCAATGATGGTTCTATTTTCAAGCTCAAATCAATGTGAGACTAGGAAGGATCCCACCCCTCAATTTGCAAATTGAAACCAAAACTTTAGCAAAAATACATTAGAAGTAGTCAAATTAGTATTCTTTGGTCTTTAATTTTTGGACAAATTACATTAACCTCAGGATGATCTGTGCAGGCCACTGTTTTTTTCCTGACCCTTGTGTCCATGCGTCTCTCTCTATTTTAATCTGCCTGACTTGCGTGTTTCTCCAACTGCAGAACATACTTAGCTCCCATCGCACGTCTCGGTCATCCAGCCCCACCCTTCAAGGTGGAGGCGTGGGTACCTTACCCATCTGGTGAACGGCCATTTGAGGAGATTTCTCTTTCAGACTATCGAGGTAATCAGCCAGTTCACCATCAACCCTTTTTTTTGCAAAATACTGACTGACTCTGTTAGTCACTGACTCCAAACCTATTGAGGTGTCAAAACGACTGTAGGACTGAGGTCATCAGCACTGCTTTTCTGATCCGCATATCAAAATGTGCCCTACATATCGATTGATATCAGGTGATATCAATGAGTTTGATTAAAATCTATTGTGCGTAATGACTGTAATTACGACTGTCGAGTTTGTTAAGAAATCAGGGAGTGAAGGTGACTGAAGTGAAGTTGAAGGTCCTTTGGGGCAATTGGGGATGAACGAATGTTACAGCAATGTTACAGCAAGCCACTGAAGTGCACTCAGATAATGCGAAGGGCATATTACTCGAACAGCAGACACTCCGCATAGTCAAAGGCTGTTGCAAGTGGTCGAAGACTACGGGTTAAAGGCAGTGGGTGTGCAAAGGCTGCAGATGGCGGTAGACTGCAGCCGTCAGAGCTCGAATGAAGGGACAAAATCGAAGCTTGAACGTTGAAGCACGACTGAAGAAGAACGGCTTGATTCATGACGTTGATTTCAAAAGATATAGGTTGATATTGGTCAATGTCCCATCAATCTTTTGCTTGATTTGCAGATGTCAAGAAATATCACGCGGAGAATAAGTTGATCAAACACATTCTCGGTTAACACATTGCCATATGGTTAAAAAAAAAAAACATTCATTGTGTCAAGAGCACTACCCTTGCATGTTTTCTTTCCATTCTTGGTCTGCCAATTCAAGTGGTAAAAAGTCGGATCCACGGGTACCCGTCTGGTCCATGCTGTTTCGTGCGCAGATACCGGGTCTGAAATCATAGTGAGTGGACCCGATGTCGGGTCTAATACATGCAAGGAGATCAACTCAGAGCTAGAGGTTCCGGCACCCCCTGAAAAGTAGCAGAAAGAATTGTAATGTGAGTGGTGGAATTTTCCCACGTTTTGAAAATGTTGATTGAAGCAAGCTGGCTCACGCTTCCTGCTTTGCCTTTTTACAAAACGGATCATGACGCTTGCTACGATGCCTGGCGCGCGCTGTGCACGATGGACCACAGCTTGATCAACCTTGCACGGTCGGTTGTCTGATCTGAGAGCCAATGCTGCAGTTGGCCCTTGCTTTCGTTTGTCTTTCGCAATGGTAGACCAGCCGACAAAGAGCGGTGGGTTTGTTTGGCTGCATTTTCAGAAAACGACCGATAGCTCGTTGACAAAGAGTATCCACGGCGGTGTGCAAATCAAATATGCAGCTGGGAACACTTCGTTCATGACTAGCACCTGTAGTGTGGTCACAGCATTTCTGACCCTTCGTGAAGGAGCTCAACGGCTGAAGACAATGCAAACACTGTCTTGGGCACCAAGGCAGTTCTTCCGTTGCTGAAGAAATCAGCATGCTTTTCCATAGGATCAGAAGTGACACAAACAGACTCTTTCTACTCAACTCCAAAATACGTCGAGATTTTTACTCAACAGATCGGGGAAATCACAACTGTTGGGCACGAAGAGTTAAAAAAGCTTCTCCGGTTTCTTGCCCCTGGCTCCGTCATTCCGTTGAATAAATCCATCACTGCTTTGCTTGAAGCCAAAAGGACGAGCTTCGTCAGAAATGATCAAATATCTTGGCAGCAACGAGATTGCTGCCTTGTCGATGACGACAGATATGTGGGCGTCCTTGGGAAACGATGGCTACATCGATGTAACCTGCCATTTTATCGACGAGGACTGGACGATGAAGTCCTTCGCACTGGCAGTGGAAGGATTTATGGAAAAGAGCTACAAGGGAGTGAACATCTCTACACGCTAGAAAGAAATTGCGAAGAGCCAAGCCGTCGACAAGAAGGTTGCTGCTGTTGTCCATGACAATGCGTCCAACATGGTATATGGCTACAAGATCGACTCCTGCATGGTGAAACGGGCTGGGACCATGAAGCTTTTGTCGGCCATACCCTCCAGCTAGTCATCAACAACGACTTGAAAGACGGAGTCATCCGGCACTTGGTTTCAAAGGCACAATTACAAGCTGCTCTAGATCAGCCCAACATATCTGTCACGAGTCGAAATTCCACTTCCGACACCAAATGTCACGAGTCCAATACCTGACCCATGTTCCCAACACACACACACGCTCGGAAATTCTCTTCCAAAGAGTTTATTCCGGCGACCTCGATACAATTTCCTCAAACAACTGAACTGAACTGAATTGAACTACTGAACTCTCTTCTACAATCAGTCTTATCTTTTTATAGAGCTGTCTGCCCGTTCTAGAAAATACTAGGGTCGATGTACACATCAGCATGGAGTGTTCTAGAACTAGCGGGATCGACGTGGCACAACAAAAGAATTATTTAGAAGTACCGTGAGAGAAATCTAGAAGATACAGGTAAAAACAAGGTGTGTTGTGAGTAGTTCTGGGGGCTTCTCACAATATCTACATGTTAGATTTCACCGTGGTTTAGCTATCGCCCAAACCTTGTCCCATCTCATCACTTTGCTAAGCTATAGTTACAGAGTTCGTTCAAGTCGGTGTGTTTTCTGTTCTGCATCTGGCTGTCCCATCATGAGCGCTGAACTGACAGCAGCTGCCAGTCTGTCTAATGTGTGTGCGTGTGTGTGTGTGTGTGTGTGTGTGTGTGTGTGTGTGTGTGTGTGTGTGTGTGTGTGTTTGCGTGACAAAATCATTTACACCATTAGTCAGTGCCTGATGATTGGACCTGAAATAGGATACCCACGAGACCCGTAGACTTGGACCCAAGACCCGAGACCCGTAGAAATCTGGACCCGACTCAGCACTACTTTATACCCCTTACAAAAAATTCTGGTGGAAAATCTTCTCGTGAGAATCTCATGTGAATCTCATGAGATTTG
>JAOWAR010167416.1:0-10065 GCA_028571005.1 Clathrina lutea | reverse complement strand
AGCTGCCCTAGTAGCTTAGACATAAAGCGCCGGTCTTGTAATCCGGAGATCGAGGGTTAAAATCCCCCCTAGTGCCAGAAAAGAGAGATTTTAACTCCCACCCCTAACTCCCAAAGCTAGGATTCTCAACTAAACTATTTTCTGAAAACCAGTAATGTCCGACATCCTTATATGTCTTATGCTCTAGTACATAATATGCATTACTCAACACCATGTTTTAGTACATTTTATGTAATACTTACATTATGTTATAGTACATTACATAAAATATCTTACATTCAGTGCAAATGTTATAAAAATGAATACAGTGTATTAGACATATCACTAAAAAGTCATCCCCACTAGAACTCCCATTAAGCCATTTTGACCTGGGGTTAAATTGAATAGTCCATGATTTTAAATTTTCAGTGGGAATAAATCCAATGAAATCGCTTTAAACCATTTTCTTTTTTGGTAGTGAGAGACCATCATCAGTTGATACCTAAAGGTACAACACCCATGATAGGGTCAAGGGCATCAATCGTGGGGGTCGCACAACTTGCACTATTACTGGCAACTGGTTCCTATTTCAGGGCCATAAATTGGGACTTCCCCAAAACTGAACTGTCCCGGCATAAGTTAATGGTGGAGTGCATCATTAGCAAAAACCTCCCATGCAAAGCGTTCTTTCTAAGGGGCATTTGGTATTTTTTAATTTTCGGGTGGATATCATCTGACATCTCCAGTGGTTTAGCCCAATGATTAAATAGGGTAGTCCATCCGTATAACAAGTTCCAAATATCATGAACGGTGTATGACACATGCATTAAGTATAGCATTCTTAGAGTTCAGGTGCATTATATTATATACACTCCACATACTATTCTATGATTTCCCCCCCGGCCTCGCGCGCGGCAAACCCCCCTACCCCCTTAGTCGAAGAATCCTTGATATTCCTGTCAAACCCCTAAACCAGGCAAAGTCCTATCGGCTACATCAACGAGTTAATATGTGTTGCTATATAGTGTTACAAACTTGCATTACACTATATAGCTAGTGTAGCTTAAACTAAAGCATAACACTGAAGATGTTAAGATGAGCCCTAGAAAGTTCCACAGGCATAAAGGCTTGGTCCTGACTTTACTATCAGCCATAACCCAACTTATACATGCAAGTATCCGCATCCCTGTGAGAATGCCCTCAATCCCCCGCCCGGGGACGAGGAGCAGGCATCAGGCACAACCCGTTAGCCCAAGACGCCTTGCTACGCCACACCCCCAAGGGAACTCAGCAGTAATAAACATTAAGCCATAAGTGCAAACTTGACTTAGTCAGAGTTAAGAGGGTCGGTAAAATTCGTGCCAGCCACCGCGGTTATACGAAAGACCCCAGTTGATAAACACGGCGTAAAGGGTGGTTAAGGGAAACAACTAATAAAGCCAAAGACCCTCTAAGCCGTCATACGCACTCCGAGGCCACGAAACCCAAATACGAAAGTAGCTTTAAACCCATAATACCTGACCCCACGAAAGCTAAGAAACAAACTGGGATTAGATACCCCACTATGCTTAGCCATAAACCTAGATGTACACTTACACACACATCCGCCAGGGTACTACAAGCATAGCTTAAAACCCAAAGGACTTGGCGGTGTCTCAGACCCACCTAGAGGAGCCTGTTCTAGAACCGATAACCCCCGTTAAACCTCACCACTTCTTGTTCTTACCCGCCTATATACCGCCGTCGTCAGCTTACCCTGTGAAGGTATAACAGTAAGCAAAATGGGCCCGCCCAAAAACGTCAGGTCGAGGTGTAGCGTACGAAGTGGAAAGAAATGGGCTACATTTTCTAAATCAGAATATTACGAACGGCACCCTGAAAAAATGCCTGAAGGTGGATTTAGTAGTAAAAAGCAAACAGAGTGTTCTTTTGAATTAGGCTCTGAGACGCGCACACACCGCCCGTCACTCTCCCTTACAACAACTAAACACAAATACATAAAAATTAAACCAAAACACGGGGAGGCAAGTCGTAACATGGTAAGTGTACCGGAAGGTGCACTTGGAATAACCAGGACGTGGCTGAGACAGATAAGCATCTCCCTTACACCGAGAAGACATCCATGCAAGTTGGATCGCCCTGAGCTAAAAAGCTAGCTTAAACACCCAGACACTAAAAACAACATTAAAATACCTCACAAAAATACAACACCAAAAACTAAAACATTTTTCCGCCCAAGTACGTGAGACAGAAAAGGCTCCACCTAAAGCAATAATGAAAGTACCGCAAGGGAACGCTGAAAGAGAAATGAAACAAATCATCAAAGCACAACAAAGCAGAGACCAACACTCGTACCTTTTGCATCATGATTTAGCCAGCCACCCTGAGCAAAGCGTGCTTTAGTTCAAAACCCCGAAACTAAGTGAGCTACCCCGAGACAGCCTATAATATAGGGCCAACCCGTCTCTGTGGCAAAAGAGTGGGAAGATCTCCGGGTAGAGGTGACAGACCTACCGAACTTAGTTATAGCTGGTTGCCTAAAAAATGAATAGAAGTTCAGCCTCGCACTCCTCAACTCAAATACATATCTTAAGAACGAACTAGAGAAACATGCGAGAGTTAGTCAAAGGGGGTACAGCCCCTTTGAAACAGAATACAACCTCACCAGGAGGTTAAAGATTATATTAAACAAGATATACCGCTTTAGTGGGCCTAAAAGCAGCCATCTAAACAGAAAGCGTTAAAGCTCCTGCGGACTAAAAATCTATTATCTAAATACTTCATCTAAAACCCCTAATTCTATTAGGCCATTCCATGCCCACATGGAAGAGATACTGCTAAAATGAGTAATAAGAAGGAATATCCTTCTCCTTAAGCCTACGTGTATGCTAGACCGGACCACCCACTAGCAATTACCGAACCCAACAAAAGAGGGCAATGTGACCTTACTAAATACCAAGAAATACTCACAACCCAGATCGTTAACCCCACACCGGAAGGCTTATTTCTAAAGGAAAGACTAAAAGAAGAGGAAGGAACTCGGCAAACACAAGCCTCGCCTGTTTACCAAAAACATCGCCTCCTGCAAAAACCAACATATAGGAGGTCTTGCCTGCCCAGTGACTAATTAAACGGCCGCGGTATTTTGACCGTGCGAAGGTAGCGCAATCACTTGTCTTTTAAATGAAGACCTGTATGAATGGTGGAACGAGGGCTTAACTGTCTCCCCCTTCAAGTCAATGAAATTGATCTGCCCGTGCAGAAGCGGACATAAAAATACAAGACGAGAAGACCCTTTGGAGCTTAAGATACAAGATCAACTATGTCAAGAACCAAAAAGTTAAACTAAATAGCAACTGATCCCTATCTTCGGTTGGGGCGACCGCGGGAGAAAACAAAGCTCCCACGCGGACTGGGGCAACCCCTAGAACCAAGAAAGACATTTCTAAGTCACAGAATTATCTGACCAACAAGATCCGGCCACACACCGACCAACGGACCAAGTTACCCTAGGGATAACAGCGCAATCCTCTTCCAGAGTCCATATCGACAAGAGGGTTTACGACCTCGATGTTGGATCAGGACATCCTAATGGTGCAGCCGCTATTAAGGGTTCGTTTGTTCAACGATTAAAGTCCTACGTGATCTGAGTTCAGACCGGAGCAATCCAGGTCAGTTTCTATCTGTAATGCCATTTTTCCTAGTACGAAAGGACCGGAAAAAGGGGGCCCATATAACCTATACGCCCCACCCCAACTTAATGAAACCAACTAAATTAAAAAAAGGGAGAGCATAATCCCCAATCAAGATAAGATTATTAAGATGGCAGAGCCCGGTAATTGCAAAAGGCCTAAGCCCTTTCACCCGGAGGTTCAAATCCTCCTCTTAATTATGATAACCCTTCTAATAACACATATCATTAATCCGTTGGCCTACATCGTACCAGTACTATTAGCACTAGCCTTCCTGACACTCTTAGAACGCAAAGTACTAGGATACATGCAACTACGCAAAGGCCCTAACGTAGTAGGCCCATACGGCCTACTACAACCAATTGCAGATGGTGTAAAATTGTTCATTAAAGAACCCATCCGCCCATCAACCTCCTCACCACTCCTCTTCCTAACAACCCCAGTACTAGCCCTCACCCTAGCCCTAATACTATGAGCCCCTATACCAATTCCAAACCCAGTAACAGATATAAACCTAGGTATATTATTTATCCTGGCCCTATCTAGTCTAGCAGTATATTCCATCTTAGGCTCAGGGTGAGCATCTAATTCAAAATATGCCCTAATTGGAGCACTGCGAGCAGTCGCCCAAACCATTTCATACGAAGTAAGCCTAGGACTAATTCTATTATCTACCATTATTTTCACAGGAGGTTTCACTTTACAAATATTTAATACAACCCAAGAAGCCATCTGACTAATACTACCCGCTTGACCCCTAGCCGCCATATGATACATCTCCACCCTAGCAGAAACAAACCGAGCACCATTCGACCTCACAGAAGGAGAATCAGAACTAGTATCAGGCTTTAACGTAGAATATGCAGGAGGCCCATTCGCATTATTCTTCCTAGCCGAATACGCCAACATCCTACTAATAAATACACTATCCACAATCCTATTTCTAGGTGCCACCTACACCCCTATCACCCCAGAATTAGCCTCCATTAACATTATAACAAAAGCCGCATTACTTTCAGTCCTATTCCTATGAATCCGAGCATCATACCCACGATTCCGATATGATCAACTCATACACCTCGTATGAAAAAATTTTCTACCCATAACACTAGCACTTATCCTATGACATACCGCCCTACCAATCGCATTCACAGGACTACCCCCACAACTATAGCCCCAGGAGTTGTGCCTGAGCGCCCAAGGACCACTTTGATAGAGTGACTTACGAAGGTTAAAATCCTTCCAACTCCTTAGAAAAAGGGGACTCGAACCCATATCGTGGAGATCAAAACTCCAAGTGTTTCCATTACACCACTTCCTAGTAAGATAAGCTAATTAAAGCTTTTGGGCCCATACCCCAAAAATGTAGGTTAAAATCCTTCTCTTACCAATGAGCCCCTACGTCATTATAATCCTATTATCAAGCTTAGGACTAGGCACAACCCTAACCTTCATAAGCTCCCACTGACTACTAGCCTGAATAGGACTAGAAATTAACACACTAGCAATCCTCCCCCTCATAGCCCAACACCACCACCCACGAGCCGTAGAAGCAACCACTAAATATTTCCTGGCACAAGCAGCAGCAGCAGCCACAATCCTATTCGCCAGCACTATAAACGCTTGAACCACGGGAGAATGAAACATCTGCTGTCTAACAGATCAGACTGCCATCACATTAACCACCATAGCATTAGCACTAAAAGTAGGCCTAGCCCCAATACATTTCTGAATACCCCCTGTAATACAAGGACTAGACCTCACAACAGGCCTAATTATAGCCACCTGACAAAAACTAGCACCATTCTCCCTAATTATTCAAATAGCCCCACTAGCACCCCCACAACTACTAACCGCCCTGGGACTAATATCCGTATTCATTGGGGGCTGAGCAGGGCTCAACCAAACCCAACTACGAAAAATTATAGCCTACTCATCCATCGCACACCTAGGATGAATAATCACCATCACACAATTTAAACCAGAATTAACAATCCTCACACTAACCATATACATTATCATAACCTCCGCAACCTTCCTAACATTCAAACTAATAGGAACAACAAAAATCAACACACTAGCAATAAACTGACCAAAAACTCCAATCATCACAACAACCACCGCCCTAACACTACTATCCCTAGGGGGGCTACCCCCATTAACAGGATTTATACCAAAATGACTAATCCTGCAAGAACTTACAACACAAAATCTACCACTCACCGCAACAATTATAGCCCTCAGCGCCCTACTAAGCCTATATTTCTACCTACGACTATGCTACGCAATAACCCTAACAATTTCACCAAATACAAACAACTCATCAACCCCATGACGCCTACAAAACAACCAAAACACCACCCTTCTAACAATATCCACAATCGCCACACTCCTACTACTACCACTCACACCACTAGTTCAAGCACTAGTCAGCTAGGGATTTAGGATAACATCAGACCAAAAGCCTTCAAAGCTTTAAGTAGGAGTGAAAATCTCCTAATCTCTGCCATAAGACTTGCAGGACTCTATCCCACATCTTCTGAATGCAACCCAGACACTTTAATTAAGCTAAAGCCTTACTAGATGAGAAGGCCTCGATCCTACAAACTCCTAGTTAACAGCTAGGCGCCCAAACCAGCGAGCATTCATCTACTTTCCCCGCCGCCTAAGCATAAAGGCGGGGAAAGCCCCGGCGGGGGTTTAACCTGCATCTTTAGATTTGCAATCTAACATGTTGTACACCACAAGGCTTTAAAACTGATAGGAAAAGGACTCAAACCTTTGTTCATGGAGCTACAATCCACCGCCTAACCCTCGGCCATCCTACCTGTGACGATCACGCGCTGATTTTTCTCAACCAACCACAAAGACATTGGCACCCTTTATCTAGTATTTGGTGCCTGAGCCGGAATAGTCGGCACAGCCCTTAGCTTATTAATCCGGGCGGAGCTAGCACAACCCGGAGCCCTTTTAGGAGATGACCAGATTTATAATGTTATTGTCACTGCACACGCCTTCGTAATAATCTTCTTTATAGTAATACCAATTATGATTGGCGGTTTCGGGAACTGACTGGTACCACTAATGTTAGGAGCCCCTGATATAGCATTCCCACGAATAAATAACATAAGCTTCTGACTACTGCCCCCATCATTCTTACTGCTACTCGCCTCCTCAGGTGTTGAAGCAGGGGCTGGAACAGGGTGAACAGTATATCCGCCCCTTGCAGGAAACCTAGCACATGCCGGGGCTTCCGTAGATTTAACCATCTTTTCCCTACATTTAGCAGGTGTCTCATCAATTCTTGCATCTATTAATTTCATCACAACTATTATTAACATGAAACCCCCGGCTATCTCACAATATCAAACACCTTTATTTGTATGATCAGTAATAATTACAGCAGTACTACTACTGCTCTCCCTCCCAGTACTAGCAGCAGGAATTACCATACTACTAACAGACCGAAATCTAAATACCACATTCTTTGACCCTGCCGGAGGGGGGGACCCAATCCTTTACCAACATCTCTTCTGATTCTTCGGACATCCAGAAGTATACATTCTAATTCTACCAGGTTTCGGAATAATTTCTCATATTGTAGCTTATTACTCCGGCAAAAAAGAGCCATTCGGCTACATAGGAATGGTTTGAGCCATAATAGCAATCGGCCTTTTAGGGTTCATTGTATGAGCCCACCACATATTTACAGTAGGGATAGATGTAGACACCCGAGCATACTTTACATCTGCAACAATAATCATTGCAATTCCAACGGGTGTAAAAGTATTTAGCTGATTAGCCACACTACATGGAGGATCTATTAAATGAGAAACTCCAATACTTTGAGCCCTAGGCTTCATCTTCTTATTCACCGTAGGTGGACTTACCGGAATCATATTAGCCAACTCCTCCCTAGATATCATATTACATGACACCTACTATGTAGTAGCCCATTTCCACTATGTCCTATCAATAGGAGCTGTCTTTGCCATCATAGGAGCCTTCGTACACTGATTCCCCCTATTCACAGGATACACAATGCATGACACATGAACAAAAATCCACTTCGGAACAATATTTGTAGGAGTAAACTTAACGTTCTTCCCACAACACTTCCTAGGCCTGGCCGGAATACCACGACGATACTCAGATTACCCAGATGCCTATTCACTATGAAACATCATTTCTTCTATTGGATCAATAGTATCTATAGTAGCAGTTGTGATATTCCTATTTATCCTATGAGAAGCATTTGCCGCAAAACGAGAAGTTCTATCCGTTGAACTAACTACCACAAACGCAGAATGACTCCACGGATGTCCACCGCCATACCACACATTTGAAGAGCCTGCTTTTGTACAAGTACAAACTAACTAACGAGAAAGGAAGGAATCGAACCCCCGTGAACTAGTTTCAAGCCAGTCACATACCCACTCTGTCACTTTCTTTAATAAGATACTAGTAAAAATGAATATTACCTTGCCTTGTCAAGACAAAATTGCGGGTTAAAACCCCGCGTATCTTAAGCTTCACAGCTTAATGGCACATCCCTCACAACTAGGATTCCAAGACGCGGCCTCACCTGTTATAGAGGAACTTCTGCACCTACACGACCACGCCTTAATAATCATTTTCCTAATTAGCACCTTAGTCCTATATATTATTGTAGTAATAGTTACAACCAAACTTACTAACAAACACATCTTAGACTCACAAGAAATTGAAATCGTCTGAACCATCCTCCCAGCAGTAATTCTTATCATAATTGCCCTCCCATCCCTCCGAATTCTCTACCTTATGGATGAAGTAAATGACCCCCATCTAACAGTAAAAGCTATGGGTCACCAATGATATTGAAGCTACGAATACACCGACTATGAAAACCTAGCATTCGACTCATACATAATCCCAACACAAGACCTTGCACCGGGACAATTCCGACTACTTGAAACAGACCATCGAATAGTAGTACCTATAGAGTCACCAATTCGAGTTCTAATTTCCGCAGAAGATGTCCTACATTCCTGAGCCGTCCCAGCACTAGGTGTAAAACTAGACGCCGTCCCAGGACGATTAAACCAAACATCCTTCATCACATCCCGCCCAGGTGTATTCTACGGACAATGCTCTGAAATCTGCGGAGCAAACCACAGCTTTATACCTATCGTAGTAGAAGCCGTTCCTCTAGAACACTTTGAGAACTGATCCTCCCTTATGCTTGAAGACGCCTCACTGGAAAGCTAAAATGGGATTAGCGTTAGCCTTTTAAGCTAAAGATTGGTGGCCCCCAACCACCTCTAGTGACATGCCACAATTAAACCCCGCCCCATGATTTGCAATCCTCATATTCTCATGACTAATCTTCCTCACAATTATTCCAAACAAAGTAATGAATCACACATTCACAAATGAAATCACAACATTAGACGCTGAAAACCTAAAATCCGACACCTGAAACTGACCATGGCACTAAACCTATTTGACCAATTCATAAGCCCCACACACTTTGGTATTCCGCTCATTGCAATTGCACTCACCCTGCCATGAATTCTAGTTCCATCCCCAACTAACCGTTATCAAACCAACCGACTAATTTCCTTACAAAATTGGTTCATCAAAACCTTTACACAACAGCTACTAACACCACTAAATAAAGGAGGACACAAATGAGCCTTAATCCTGACATCTCTTATAATCTTTATCCTCACACTAAATATTCTAGGACTACTGCCATATACCTTTACCCCCACAACCCAACTATCATTAAACATGGGATTGGCTGTACCACTATGACTAGCAACAGTAATTATAGGACTCCGAAATCAACCCACTGCTGCCCTGGGACATCTCCTACCAGAAGGGACCCCAACACCCCTAATTCCAATTTTAATTATTATCGAAACAATTAGCCTATTTATCCGACCACTAGCCCTAGGCGTACGGCTCACAGCAAACCTAACAGCCGGTCACCTACTAATTCAATTAATTTCAACTGCCACAATTACTTTACTACCAATGATAACCACAGTAGCAACTTTAACAGCAATTCTACTAGTACTACTAACACTACTAGAAGTTGCAGTAGCTATTATTCAGGCTTACGTATTTGTCCTACTGTTAAGTCTTTATCTACAAGAAAACGTCTAATGGCCCACCAAGCACACGCATATCACATGGTTGACCCAAGCCCATGACCCCTAACCGGCGCAGTAGCTGCTCTTTTAATAACATCAGGTCTTGCAATCTGATTTCATTTCCACTCAACCACATTAATAACCCTGGGATTAGTACTTCTACTCCTCACAATGTATCAGTGATGGCGAGATATTATCCGGGAAGGCACCTTCCAAGGACACCACACACCGCCCGTCCAAAAAGGACTGCGGTACGG
>JAOWAR010167415.1:0-16959 GCA_028571005.1 Clathrina lutea | reverse complement strand
ATGACAGTGATCGACTGATGAAAAGGGCCATATGCTGCTGCTCTTGTATTTTTCTTTGCTTTTTCCTTTTCTTCGTGCGTCGTTCTCGCCGTTCGTCTGGCACCTTTCTTCTTCATTAAGACACACACACACACATACATCTGCTGCTCTTCTAGGTTTTTCTCTTTAATTGTGACAAGTGTAACTTTTTTGTGGTGACAAGTCAAACTTTTTTTTTAACATCGTACATCATTTTGACTATAATTGCACACAGAATAGTTATTATCAACAGCAAGGAGGAAGGGGAAAGTAAGAAAGGAACTCACTTTGTGCTGCAGTGATTTTGACCTTTCGGCAGCACGCCTTTCGTCGTCAGACGGGCTTTCGTCCCGATCGATCCGGAGACGGCAGGGGAAATCCCGAACGGGAGGTGCTCGTCGACGCCTGCGCGTTTGTGCTTTCCAGCGAAGGGAGAAAAAACATGCATCAGTCAGGTTACCTTTCACACTCAACCATCACCAGAAACCTCCTTACCACGGTGACGACGTTCAGGTTCTTGCAGGGCATGTTAATCTTTGGCCCGCAACGGCACTCCTCCCCGCACCTTTCCCCTGCAGTAAGGCATGGACAACTCCCGACAAGTTGAACCACCTTTCGGGCTGCGCCGTTGACATGTCTTCCGGCAAGAGCATTGATCAAGTGGTAATTCCGTAAAGGAAAAAAATCAGACATCTGCATCTCAGGAAGATGAGACCTTTCCAAACCGTCACAGCGGCTTTCTTCACGGCCTGTGGAACAGGATAGGCCGGAGCACCCTAGCTTGTAGTACGGGTAGAACGGGATCTTGAACGGGAACCGTGAACGTCTTACCCCTTCATCGTCGGCGAGAACAACGATGTCGCTCAGATCGCCAAAATCTGACAAAGACGTTGGCGAGGATGATGGCGACGGCGACGATGATGAACACATAGTTTGATGAGTCGGGAGAAGACAAGGCGGAAGACAACGCTTACCGAACAAGTGGAGCACTGGCTTCACAGTCCTTGCAGTTTAGATCACACGTTCGAAGTTCGCGCGCTGCGTGAAAATTTACCTCTACTCGTGAACAACACGTTGCCTAGAGCAATAAATCATTTTTTTTGGCAAAAAATACTCGAGTCGCAAAACCGTGGCAGTGTCCCTTTAACTGCCCACCTCTAACAAGCGCCTAGCTGTGAAAGTAATTGAAACGAATAAGCGCCCGTCTCCTTTCAGCGCCAACCTTTTGCGGGGGCATGGTAGTTTTGACATTCCATTTAGCACAGGTACAGGAGCGGTGGGTGTCGGTGTGAGAGAGTTCAGTGTTGATCGAGAGCGGTGGTCCGAAAAAATTGAAGGAAATTGAATGGTTGTGGGGTAGTTCAAGCGTTTCTCTATCAACTCTGCTTGTTTTCTGCTTAGTGATGGATGATCAAGAGTTCCAACACCCCTCTGCTGAAACATTCGAAAAATGCCGAAATGATAACTGCATGCGGGTCCCTCCTTCTAGCGCCTGGCCCGCAAGAGGGTTGAATTGAATTAAGCGCCTATGCGCTAAAAAGAGAAACTTTTGCAGAACAACTCAGAACATCAATAACCTCTTGTGTCTTGTGGGGACGTCACGTGCCAACTGTGTTTAGTTACTCCTAGCTTGCTTTCTATCTCTTGGGTGGGCCAAAGGTTTCCATCGGTGTATGTGTGTAGGTGCCGTTCAGTACAGTTTCACTGTCGCTATATCCGGCTCGCCAGCGCAGTTGAGAGAGTGCTATCAACTCTATAACCTGTACCGAAATACGCCGGGCTAAGGCCTACAACTGTGAGATTCCCATTACGGGTGTGAGTACCCTCGAACATCAACGTGAGAGTCACTATGACTAAAGGTCCTTGTCACACCAAAATTAAACGGAAAACGAAAAAAAAACTTGACAAAAAAATCACCATGCAATAGTTGGTGGTCGACTCCCTGCGTGCAAAGCCGCATGTGTTGGCAGCTCTCTTTGCTCATTCAAAATTTTCCCACACTCCTCCTTACAGTCATTGTGAACCATCGATGGCACCTCATTGCTGGAATGTGCAAATACCGCTGGGTAGCAACAAACACAGGGAGAGAGTGCTCAAGCTGTAATCCTCCATTCACTGGCACCTGGCAAAGGTTTCTCTCCTCAAGCAGATGATACGTTTTAGGAGAGCCTTACCAAACTCTGTACCAATCCGCTGCTGCGTCAAAAATCTCTAGTTCACTCATGGACCCTGGAATCGACGCTCCCTAATCGGATGACATGCAATCCACTATGCCTCTGCTCGGGAGTAGCACTGCAGATGTGTCGTCCCTAGATCCTGACATAGAGAATCTGTCTATCGTGGCAAGCGCAGAGTTGGCATTTTCAACGGCCAATTTTTTCATTGCTTTGACTCGGCCAGAACCGTCTTCCATCTCTTTGGAGCTCACGGGTTCAGCCTTCCCAGGCTCTAACGATTTCAACCAAAGTAAGTTTTGGTTTGACGGGGCTTTTTCCGTCTTGAGGAGTCTCTTCGAGCCGTGCTGGTCTGTTCCAGTCAAGCTCGAGAGAAGGCTTGCTCCACAGACGTCTCCACTCACTGCTGCAGTCCTTGATCTTGGTGTACGACGAAACATTCGTCGCACATCCACTTGTCAAGCTCTTCGTTTGGTTCAACACGTTCTTCCAAGACCTCGCCGCCATATTTCAATACATCCATGGCGTGACAGAGAAAGTTGATGAAGTTTGCCGCATCTTCCCGCGTCTTCAAATTGTAGCTTAAGAGCCGCTTTCTCTTCAACAGCTCTGCGCCATTTTAGTTTGGATGTAGCTTGTCCCGCAGTTTGAATCCAAGGCCCCCGATGCTACCATGAAAAGGCTTATCACAACTGTCTCTCTTAAGGTCAGTGACGAAAGGGCCGCACTTCTGAGTGAAAGAGACAGCGGCTCCGAAAGACAAGTGAGTACCTTTTCTCATAGGTGCATCATGATGCATAGGTGATCTTGTATAAGGTTTTCAAGCCTTTCGAAAGTTAAATCAGATCAAATTAAACGTGCTTTAACCTGGACTAGGCTCAGAGGAGAGAAGACTAGCAAAATTGCATGTGACTTGCTGCAGCTGTATTTCACGGCCTTCTCAGTTTTAAATTTTCTGTTTGCGGTGCGTCACGTAGATGTGACATCAGCTGAAGTCAACTGTGTGTGCTTGGCGTGATGGCAGGACGTGCAGCCGACACCCGACCGCGGCAACATCCTTCTCCACCAGAAAAACTCAATATGACGTACGGCCCTGTTTTTGTGAAAGACAGTCAAGACACATTAGGGAAGCGATCGTTCAGTCTTCTGCCCAGGCAGAAGACCATCATGTCCAAATGAGTCCTTTATGTTTGGACGGCGCACTCTCCGAGCAGGTGGATCGATATCGGGTTTTTATCAGCGAGTTTTGATCGAAATCTACTCCACGCAATCCCTATGATTATGATTAGCGTTTTCGTCAAGAAATTGGAGGTGAAGGTTACTGAAGTGATGTTGAAAGCGTTTTGTGGGTAAAAGAATGTTACACATATAGTGAGCCAGCGAAATGCGCTCTAGGCGTCTACGAAGGGCGCATCGCTTGATCCACAGACGCTCCGCGTGATCGAAGGCCGTTGCGAGTGGTGGAAGGCTACAGGTGAAAGGCAGGGTGTGTGCGAAGCCCGGAGCGGGCGTGCGAAGGCTGCAGATAGCGATAGACGGCGGCAGAGCTCCAATGAAGACACCACATTGAAGCTTGAACGTTTAGGAACCAACAAAATCGGCTCGACTGATGACTATGATTCCGAAAGATATTTGTCTTTGTCCCGTCAATCGCTTGCTTAGAATTGTGGATACCCAAGGATGCCAAGCGCATACAGCATGACTTGATCAGGCACAGTCAAACCTTGCCTTATGATATCGATAGAAGATTTATGTCGGTTGCTCTTCCGTATGGCAGTCCAGGTGCTCGAGGAAAGAAAGATCGGTGCGAAAATCTCCAAGCTGGGAGTGAGCCGAGCGCAATGTGTTCGAGGCCATTGTAAGGGGTGTATTCTCCTTGAGCAGAAGGTCGTGCATCCATCCACGCACACTGGGCACATTTCAAAAACTCTGAACATCGTTGAGTTTCCTAAAACTAAGTGGAAGGACAAGCACCCAGCGCGGAGCAACTTTTGCAGAACAACTCGTAACACCAATAACCTCTTGTGTCTTGCGAAGACGTCACGTGCCAACTGTGTTTAGTTACTCCTAGCTTGCTTTCTATCCCTTGGGTGGGCCAAAGGTTTCCATCGGTGTACGTGTAGCTCAGTACAGTTTCACTGTCGCTGTGTCCAGGCTCTCGAGCGCAGTCGAGAGAGTGCTATCAACTATAACTTGTACCGAAACGTGCCGGGCTAGCCTACGCCTGCGGGATTCACATTACGAGTACCCGGAGCTAGCGACGTCAACGTGAGAGTCGCTATGAGCACAGGTCCCGATGCCGACGTGACGTCACGCCAAAACGAAAAATTAAAAAAGGTGAAATAAGCGTAACCACAAAACAGTTGGCGGTGGACTTGGTGCATGCGAAGCCTCATGTGTTTGTGGCTCCTCTTTGCACATTCAAAAAAATTTCCCACATCTCGCAGTAATTCTGAACAATCGATGGCACCTCATCGCTGGAATGTTGAAAAACACCTGGGTAGCCAGAAACACAATGAGAGAGCGCTCAAGCTATGATCTTTTGCTCAGTGAGGACAATCCGTTTTGGAAGAGCATTGCCAAACTCTGTACCAACCCGCTGCTGCTGCTGCAGAAATCTCTAGTGCACCCATGGACCCTGGAATCGACGCTCCCAAGGCGGAGAACACAGACTCCCCTACGCCTCCTTTCGAGAGCAGCAATGAAGATGCGTCGTCTCTTGAGCCAGAGAGAGATGATCTGTCTCCCGTGGCAAGGATAGAGGAAGGGATTTTTAACGACGAGTTTTCGCATCTACTGGATTCGGCCAGAATCGTCTGTATCTGTAAGGAGCTTATGGGTTCAGCCTTCTCAGGCTCCGACGAGTTCAGGCAATGCAAGACGATGTTTGACGACTCTGTTTCCGTCTTGAAGAGTCTCTTCGAGCGTGGTAGTCTGTTCCAGTCAAGCTATGGACAAAGATTGCTCCACGAAAGTCTCTACTCCCTGCTGCAGACCTTGATCTTTGTGTACGACGAACCCACGGTGGTACGTCCGCTCATCAAGCTCTTCGTTTGGTTCATCACGTTCTGCCAAGACCGCGCTTCCATGTTTCAAGACAACCAAGACACGATACTGAAATTGGATGAAGTCTGCCGCGTCTTCCCGCGTCTTCGACTTGTAACTCAAGAGCCGCTATCTCTTCAACAGCTCTGCGCCATCTCAGTTCGCAAGCAGCTCGCCGACCAGTTTGAGTCCAAGACACACACGCTGCCAGTCCCGACCACCATGAAGAAGTTCATCAGCACTGACTTTTTCAAGGTCAGTGACGAAAGGGCTGCATTTCTGAGTGCAAGAGACAGCGACTCCGAATCGCCAGTGAGGACTTTTCCTTCTGGGTGCATCATGATGCAATGGTTGGTGATCTCCTCCTTCCTGTCTGGAGCCCAGGGACGAATTTGACTGTACTCTGTCGCCCTTTGTGCACAGCTCGCGGTACCGTGAATCACAGTCAAAGATTGTTTCAAAAGGATCTCTCCCTTTTCTCAGTTCTTACGGTGTGATTGCATTTGAAGGCTTTCTTGTACTTGTTGCCTGGCTGAGAACTGGAAATTAAACCTTTCGTTATCAAGAATATTCTCTACATGTTTGTTTTCTGTGCATAAATATTTAAAACTGAACTGAAATCAATATGTAATCATGATGGCGAGACAAGTAAGCATAGAGGAACATTTTAAGTCTGTTTTTTGATCTTTCCAACGCCTGATGCGCACTGTGTTGTATTTCATTCACTTTTGGCCCTGATACCCCTACTGACTTAAATTTATTATAGCCTGAGCTGAGTGAGGGTATGGCTTGTCCACTTCGATATTTGTATAATTATGTTCCCATGTGGGAACCTTGGGAACGCGGAAACCAAATATCGCCGAAGTCTGGGAGAACAACCTAACTATACTGAGATGAGAATCTCTGTGCCAGGAAGTGACGAAAAATACCATACAGAATGAAATGTTCAGTCACCTCAAAAAAAACAGCAGAATATTGAGTTTTTCTTTGCAAACAAGCTCCCGTACGAGTACACTCATATGGCGGAATGTGATACTGCAGGGCACAACTTGACCCTTGTTGCCTTTCTTGCACGTATGTCGTGACTGATGGCGGGAAACCTTGCATGTGGCCCGTCCGTACCTTAGGCGTGTTGGCCAACTAAACAAGTACCATTTCTAGCCTCTAGCTGATCATTGGCTGGTATGAGGCGAGCCGGCGATCCATCATGTCTACTCCAGCTAAGCCTTGTGTTGCACATGATGGTGAGGTACGGCTGTGAGACTTGGATGTTACTGACATTTTTCCTTCATCGAGCCTGGTATAGTGGCAGGTGACTCAGGTAGTTGCTGGCAGAAAACCGCAAAGCCTGATTGTTTCCCTTGCAGACTCATACATGACTGTCGGAGTGATAGTAGAACGAGCCCCACTTTGCCTTCTTCGGACTCTTGGAGGAGGTCAAGAGCTTCTCTCCTTCGCCAGTGTGATTCTCGAGAACTGAGCCTCCAGCATTCATTCCTTCCTTTCGAAAAGGCATCGGCAGGTGAAGAAATTTTCAAAGAGCAGCTGGACCTGGTGGTCTTTGACATTTGAATGCTTTTGGATAGTGGAGACCGTCTGAATAACAACTCTTGTGCTAAGTGGCAGAGTTTGCTGGCCAGGCTCTTTCCCAGCGAAACGTTTGAGATGGTATGGACGTTCCCACCACAAGTCATTGTGACGAAACCTAAAAGGTTTGCCATGAATGAACACTTTTGAACAGTGGCTGCCAAAGTACGGTACCATGGCTTAACAGACTCTTAGGAGCTCATCCAAAATACCAAATTTGATGAGACTCTTGCTGAACTTGTCATAGAGATGTCCAAGATACTTCTTGATGTTCTAGAACTGGTTGTGGCTAATCACAAATTTGAGGATGTCAATACCAATACCCCAGAGATCACACCATTTGGAAGAACCCTGGTCAGTTGTGACCTGGCACAGCGATTCCAGCTGGGTCGGGCCCGGGTCCCTGTCGGGGATATGACGTCAATCTACCCCACTTAAAATCCAGCACAGTGCAGTCTATGCCCATTTATATCTCCTGAGATATGCTGACGATTTTTACATGTCTGAAGCCTTATTTTAAATATGTTAGCACTGAGCTCAAGAAACGTCATCCCGTGTATAGTTCGTGTACTGTTTTTGCCCACATACAGACAACTCAGGATATCTGTTTTAGACTTTGGCATTTGGGAGGCATTGCTTGGCCTGGCCGACTATGCCTCTGCCTGTGCCTGCGGCATCCATTGATACACTTGAATAGCCAGTCAGCCTTGCATATCCGCACAGGCTGAAGAAGAGGATGTACGTCTCCCTGCAGTATAATTTCCACATCACTGGCTGCAGGAGGCACGGGGCCAGGAACTGCTGGGTGAGCCAAGGGTGTTGCCTGGCCATGAGTAGGGCAGTTGAGACACCAGATTCTGTAGCTGGGACAGATGATAGTGGCGCTGATCCAGACAGCTGTAAAGTGACTGCTGCTGCTATAGCAGCGTAGTGCTCCCTACCCGCTCCTGCAGTGTAGACAAGGCTGTAGTGTTTCTGCATGTCACCTTCTCGTGCCATTTCTGTAGGGCCCTATTGAACGGGAACTCCTGCCAAGCTGGTGCCTCCATCTTCATGGTCATGATCTGCGCACAGGTGCTGTTTGACAGTCTATTGTGACAATCTGTCTTCACGAACTTTATCAAGCTGAAGTCTCTTTCACACTTGGCCGTAGACAGGGCGATGGCCAGCTCCCAGTTGGCGACTCTGATGATGTTTCCAACTCGCCTTCGGTGGCACTCTTAAAGCTTCTTGACCAGATCAGGCACACTGCTCATGGCCTTCAGGTCTGGGCGGGTGGACATGGCAGCCTTTAATCCCAACCACCTGCTGGGGCATTCGTCTGGATCCACCACCAAAGCAGCATTATCCACTGCCAGCTCCTTGAGCAGTGTTCCAAGCTCCTCGTTGCCATAGTTGGAAGCGGTTCTTGGGAGGTATCTTGGGGCCATCGAAAATGCTCAGTGCTGACAACATGGTAAGTGCTGGAAAACGTCGTCTGAGGCATTCAACAATGCCTGCAGATAGGCCTCCCTGTTGTGGAGGTCAAACAATCGCTTCGCTTCGTCTGTCACTAAAAATGTTGCTCGATAGACAGGACTCATCGGCAAGTCTTAAAAGCAAGTAATTTTATCCAATTAATGCATCCGTTGAAATACATGCCCAACACCATGACCATGTGAAAAACATTGGGCTTTCAATTAATCTTATGTCAGGTGCTATCTGCAACACCCCCTTAAAGTCACAATGTTTTGAAGAGAAAAAAACATTTAGACAGAAATCTCTATAGGCAACAGCATATGTCCGGATCGAATTAATGTTCCTCGGCCGATCTTCACTTCTTGTCTCGGCAGGAAAAATCTTCTGCACCAAGCCAAGAGACCAGCTTTCGCTCTTCTTCTTTGCATCGACAACTATCACAAGGTCATCTTCCTTTACAGTCTTTCCATTGCCCGAAATGCCAGTCATTTTGCGGCAAAATCAGTACGCCATGGTCGCGCTGATTTCGGATAACGCGCGTGTAGGGAACGTCAGTGAAAGGAAATGGGGGATGTCGCAACCCCTCATGTTGCCATGGTGACCCTGCTGGCGCTTAAGCCTACAACTGATCAATCGATCAACCAATACGAAACTGTAATTTCATCAAGTTTGTTTTGCGATCAATGCGGCAGGCCGGTCGTCGAGCGATAGACAGTGGCAATTCAGGCAATTTTTTTGGACCTTGCCTTATCATTCCGATGCTCCAAGAGGCGACGTCGTACACTGAACACAATGGCAGGTGCCTCAATAGCCTAGGACTTTAGGCACCTACGAGCACAGTTCTTCTGCAGAGAAAGCGACTTGCAGGTCCTGTTAAACAGCCACTGGCGGCACACGGGCCCAAATTACAGCTCTCTGGCCTGTGATCCACCCACGCCTCTACGTTCATCGTATCTCCGGTCGGTCACTGTCACTCGGCAGCTTCACTCGTCAAGACACAGGCGTCCTCCTTCACGTCGGTACATTAGGCTTGAGGGGACATGTCGACAGGCCAACTTTTGCCGTGAAAAATGCTTTTATACCCATCTGGGTGACATTTTGAAGCTCTCTGAGCATGCTCTGTGTCCATAGAAACCAAGAAAAAGAGCCGAGGCTGTCAATGAAGCCTCGGCAGTAGAAGCGAAGGAAAAGAGAAAGAACACTCTTGGTCTCCCTTGCCGATGCGTGCGAGACGATACGGCCCTGTGCTCTGAGGCCTTGCCTTGATGTCGCACGTTTTCAAGCTTTATGGCGAGCTGGCAATGTATCGTTGGGTTCTACCTTTTCATAGTCTGCCTTCAGCCAGCCTTCCTTCGCCGGGGTTCGAAAGAACAATTTTGTCTGCCAGTCAATTTTTTTCGGCTTCAGGCACTTTTTTGCAGCCTGTTTGTTGGAAAGAACGGTCTTCTACTGTATTTTATCCCGATTGGCGGTCAACAAGGTGGGCGCAATCGCGGCCGATTGGCAAGCTGAGCACTGTACGAGTGTCCCTCCTGCCTTCTGGACCATTTTGTTTTTCCCATTCGTTTCTCGTGGAAACAGATCGAACATTTTGACAAACGGCTTGAAGAAGTTCTTTTTTCCTTTGAAAGTTTCCTGACTGTGATCTCCATTCAAAATGATCAATGTTTGCTGACATGGCCTCCGACCCATGAGCCGGCCGGCTGTACATCATGTACATTTGAAACGACTGCATTTGCTGCCTACTTTGGTCGATGTTTTGCGTTGTTAAACTGTCTCAGCTGAGTAAGGTACTATGTCTCCCATCTTTTCTGACAGATGATCCTTCAGCTTCTTGATATACTGCCAACGTGCAGAATCGTTCTCCAGGGCTTCAGTCCTGTTCACGTCCTCCCATGCAGTTCCCATAAGCATCATCGGGGTGAGAGGACATTTACTGAACGTAAACATTCCAACGTGTGTTAGGTGGCAGCTGTTTACCAGGCTCTGAACTTCTTATAACTGTTCTCAGTTCCTTCATCCACAACATCGATCGGCCCAGCACTTTTGTTCAAAGGTGTTTTAACAGCCCTCATCAGACGTTTATGAAATCCACTGAACCAAGGACTTGCTGGCGGAATGAAAGTCAGTTCACTTAAGTGTGTAAGACTTTTGCAGCTGCCCGGAAGGTTGCAGCATTGTCAGATATCAGCTGCAGGGTGTTCCTCATCCGGCCACAAATCTTCTGAATGTGAGCAAAAAATCATCCACCAAGAGGTTGGTAACCACCTCCAAATGCATCGCTCACGTGGTGAAGCAAACGAGCAAAGCCAACCACACCTTGCAGGTCTCTGAGTACTCTCTAGCTCATAGTGGATCAACACAGTCTATGCCACATGTGCTAAAAGGTCGAGAGAAGGTTATCCTTCCTGCTGGAAGTGGAGCAGTTTCTTCACTGCAATGTTCTCCATCAAACCGTGTGCATGTAGCACATGCTCTTTTCATTCGAAGTATTAAGCTGACGTCCTCCATTAATCCAAAACTTAGTTCTGAGAAAAGCAAGCAGAGCCTCCACACCTTCATGTATTCTGGACACATGGTGGTGTTCGATGAGAGCCTCCAAGAGAAAAATTTTCCCGAGCAAAATTGGATGTTTCCTTGAAAAACCCCCTGTCACCCATTCGCCATCTTCCTCCAACAATTACATGCAAGAGGCTGTCACTGTGAATAAATGGAGCAGAGTGACTGATAGAGTGCCAAAGAAAGTGACAGGGTCTTTCCTTTTCTGTGTTGCTGTATCTCCTTAGAGAACAAGTATTCTTGGACAATTTTCAGCAAGAGATCCTCTGCCTTGTCTTCAAGGTGTGCTTGTGGTGCGCTCTTGTACTTCCCTCTCAACATGTAAGCTGTGACATGAATGAGTTTTGGCCACATTGAAATACATTCCCAGAAACAAGGTGGACTAGACTGAAATGTAGACAGGCCAAACCGTTAGCAATTCTTCATCTGTGGGTTGTCCTAAGTTGGTTGTTAGCCATCTGGATTAATCGCAGTCTGCTAACCATGTAGGACCATACAGCCAGCCACTTTGCTTCAGTCTGCTGAAAGTGCGGCGCTTGAACCTCCTTCAGGGCCCGGATGGATGCCATTGCAGTAACCTGGGCAGGCAGGAAATGGACAAAGTTCACTGTGCTTTCCTGGAAGTTCACTGTGCTTTCCTGGAACTTGTTGCTCAGCTTTACTACTAGATGTCGAAGAGCATCACTGCTGTGAACTTGCAAGTCTTCATCCTCCTTGCCCATGCTCCAGCGGCGGCATTGCGTTGCTTCACAGCTTTCGGCTGGAGCTCCAGCAACATGGCAGGGTAAGTTCGACGAAGTGCCGTGACAGCGCTGTCATACGAAAGCCACCCCACATCTTTTGGCTCTTTTTGGCCTCAAAGCTGGTATGCCAAGGGGCCTCCTGGAAGGCTTACAAACTTGCTTCTCGAACAGTCGAGTTGTCAAAATGGCGATAGACGCTTTCCACTATTGTTTTCACCACGTCATGCAAGACAGAATCCGCAGCAGCTAGTGCCTCAAGGTCGTAAATGTAGAGGATGGCAATGTTTGGTGACATGTAATGCTTCTCCATCACGCCATTGTGCCTTTGGCGCTGAAGACACCAGCACCGTCACGGCCAAGATAATACTTCTTCCACTGCACATGCAAGTGGCCGCATTTCTCTGGCTTGCTGTACACTTACGGCATCTCGCTACGCTGTCCCAGGAAGGTTAAGCCTCCAGAACGGGTTTGAATGACCCCAGATTTAACACACCGGAGATGTATCAGCGATTGACCGGATGTTACTAACGTCGGTCGATTGATCAGCCATTACGGTGCTGAAAGTTGCAGCGGGGGTTACAGCCTCGGGCTTCGTGTCTCCCTGCACACTGACTTCGTGAGATGCATTCAGCATGTCATCCAGGGCACAGTAGCTCGTGTAGGTCGCATTTTACCCAAATTAAGCCGTGAAACTGCCTTCGCGCCAAGAAAGTGCAACATCCTGTGCCAGGCAAAGTAGAGAAATACGACACTGGGAAAGCGAGGGGCAAACGCGCGGCAAATTGTCCTTCAATTTGTCACATCATATCGCAGTGCTGGCTGCGAGACTGACAGACGGAGAAAACTTGCTCACCTTTCAACGAGTTCCACTTCTCAAGCGCATGTTCTTCACCCACCAGAATACTGAGGATTTGCATGGCAGTGATGATGTCCTCATCACATCCGGCCATTTGATTGGCAAAGAAAGAGCACTTCACGGGGGCACAATGTACACAAAAGATTTCTCTTTCTAAACTGGCACCGCACCCACGTGGGGAAAACATCTATTCCACCTCTTTCTACTAACTGCTTCGATTTTTGGTGCCCTTTTTGGTCGTCAGTGGCTAGGTGAGGAAAACACCTTTTCCCACTAACTTCTCTGCTTTTCAATGACATCTCAGTGTTTTTTCGTCGTCAGCGGCTGAGTCTCGAAAACACCTTTTCTTACTGCTCTGATTTTCAATCATTTTTTCCTCCTGCACATCAAGAAAACACCTCTATCTTTCTCCTAACTGGAGTTTACCTCGACAACACCTCCTGGGGAAAGGACCTTGGTGAGGTGCTCCTGGTCGTTCGCTAGTTTTGGGGGCCTCGATGGCACTTGTAGCGTTCGTGCTCCGCAACTACTCCCGCTTTCAATGGTTCGTAGCCTTGGACCCATGACGCATGGCCTCCTCCTGAACGCATAGCCCTCATGCTGAACGTCCGACGGAGCGTGCAAGTAATTTCCACGTCGTGCTTCAGCTACGGCCGTCCTTTTCTCCACTACTCCTAGAAGACATAGACGTGCTTCTTCTTTGCTGGCGGCGACGCCTGGTCCATGTCAAAGAAAATGCACACATGTTTTGGCTGTTACCGTACAATATTTTAAGCGTTTCCTGACCAGGCAAGCGCTTGTTTCTAATGCCACACGTCAGCCGCAGCGCCTGCCTGGATGATGCCATTTCAAGGCTAGCTTCTGGGTCCCATGATGACAGCAACAAACCCCCTGGCAAAATATCAAGCGCGAACATGTTGAAAATACACTTAAGAGGTATTTATTCCATTTCCTCTCATAGAAACTCCACAGCAGTTTATTACCAGTAAAAGCTGATAAATAACATCTTTTATGAGGTATTTATTGGTGATAAATTACTTCTTTTTTTTAGGAATCCGGACTGAAAAAAGAAAGTGCTCTAATTGTCAGCAGGCTTGATCTTCGCCTTCTTTGCAGCAGGCTCTGTGGATGTATTGACGTTGATGACAACGCTGTGAAACACTCCGTTCCGAGCGCTGAGGAACTGCATTGCTGCAAGCGCGTCTCCCGGTGGTGCATGCTGCCTCGATGACGATTCTGACGTTGAGGCAGTGTTCTCGAGATTGTCGTCCAAGGCCTTGGCAATGTCTCTCAGGTCGCTGGTTTTTTCGTAGCTCTGCAAGTTTTGGACGTTCTTATGTTCCTTCTTCGCTCATGACACTAAGAAGGAGCTCAAGTCGGACAGCAGAAAGCACGAAGAGAAATGGAATCGAGCGCTTGGTGTGCTGTTTTCTTTCTGAAAAAAAAACCTGATTAGGCAAGGTCGCACCTTCAAAACAGAAAAGAAAGCCGACGACGCGAGATGCAACGAAAAGTCTCATCATAAGGACCGCAGGTGTGAGCGAGGTGTGGGTGGGGTACATCAAAAAGACCGGAGGTGTGACCGATCTGTGAGCATGGTTTTTAGAACAAAAGCTTGGAACTTTGAAGTGTATTATAAGTACAATAAACCCTTCACTCCTCGTGTTTATCGGCTGAATAGTAGATCTACCTTGGCTTAAAGCCACTCGCCTTCAGGTCCGGCTTTATAGCCTCAGTAATTTATCAGCCGATAAATGCTCAGGCTCAGGATTTATTGCATACTTTAAACCGAGGCTACACTGCGGTACCTCTGTCGTCGACGGGCGAGAAAAAATCGACGAAAAGGCCAAAATCAAGGGAAAGGAAAGAAGCTTGGGGTGGGCAAGATAACCGGCCAAGGAAATGACCAGTGCGCCAGAGGACCCCGCTGGCAAGTCTGGTGGCCGTCCCTTGCATTTGCCTGGTCTCGACGTTTATCCGAAACACACACAGACGAGCACCGTCCGCATTATAGATATAGGTAGCTGCAGAGATGAGTAAACCGTTTCTCTGTACCTCCATATCCATGGCATTTTGGGTCTTCTGCAGTTCTTGACATCTGCTGATGCCCAGCCCGGCCAACAAATAATAATTAATGCTTCTTGGCCGTCGGTTCAACTCACCTCGAAAAACGTTGCTGAGCTGTTCTTCATGTTCTTGATGTGTCACCGAATCTTGCTGGGAAGCAAAGCAGTCTCTACTTGAAGCAGGACAGCACCAGTTGGCCATGGACCGTATTGATCTCGGCTTCTAGGTATCATTCTTCTTTTAAGCTACCACTGCCTCCCAGAAAAAATGGGGAGGGGCAATGACCACTCCACTGGACGAAACTTTCACCTGGCTGGAGCTGGCCTTGCGGGTCAGCTTTGACTCGGCTGGGAAGAAGAAAGTAACAACAAACCCCTTCTCGTACTAGGTACTGAGTTTCGACTTGGCACCGAAGCGGCGAAGTTTTTCTGGTGTGCCTTGCGCCTAGCCGAATGACGGACCATGCATGACGCTGAACATAGGCCGGTGCACATCAAATTACCCTGGCAAGGTAAAATGAGTTCTGCGTTTCGTCGAGACGTGAGGAGGACCGTTGAAAGCTCTTACTCTGCAGTCGTGTTGAGGGTAATCTTTACCAGCACTCCGGCATTCTGCGTGCTTGCGAAGGATGTCTTTATACCGGCAACTACCGGATCTTCAGTTATTAAAATTCCATTAGTTTATGTGTTGCTGTGAGTAAAGGTATGTCGGTAAGACTACTCAGCAGCTCGCGGAGAGAGAGTCAAGCAGCACTTTCCATCGAAGCTGTTGAACTTGAAACCGCATGTACATGTAACCTTACGAGCAGAGAAATCGGGCTCCGCCATAACCAGTGAGGCTCCATAACGCAAGTCAAGAGTGCCTCTAGAAGCTCCAAAGGAACATCGCCAAACATTTCACCATAATCACGTCAGCAAGAAACAAGCGGCACCTGGACATGTTGGAGGCCATTCGCATGTGGAAGTCATCTCCCCAGTTGTGTCAGCAGAGGAGGTTTGCAGCTGCTTCCTTGATATGCATGTACTCCTTTTCACATTTCATGTCACCTGACTTTGTCAGGTTGCAGCCGATGTTGCACCTACTATTCTTCTCAACTTGTGCTTTACCAGTTTCATCAGTTCTTTACCATTACCGTTTTTTTTTTCTTTTTACACAGGCTGAGGCTCACCATTCCTGTCCTGAACATGAACAATTGTTAGTCTGATCCAATCGCTGAAGAGGACCAGATCAAAAGCTTCTGGTTGTTGTTAGTTGGTGTTAAGAGCTTTCTTTGAAACGTTGCCTGCTTCCGGTGGAAGTGCTTGACCACTAGTTGCAGGAAACGGCGTCCAACGTTGATGGCGACGCTTCTACTGTATGGAGGGTTGAACCAAATGAAATTTCTGCCCCGGCGACGCCTGATGCGTCCTGCAGCTGCTGACTGGCTAGGTACAGTTGTAGTCTAATCCACCCTCAAACCCGCTGGCAGACAGGGCTTCCTCGTAAATGGGTGCCGCTTCCCTAAACGCCTGCTGGTCGCAGGAGATATCCGAGACCCGCCTGCTGATGGCTGACGGGAGGTTCACAGGCGAGATTGAGCAAGATTTTCAACAAACTCTCTAAAAATCAGCTACTGTTTGTATGCCCAACATGGCGCAAGCGTCTTCACAAGCCATAAGATACTGTGCGCACCGCATGGCAAGGATCAAGAATGCAAGCCGATCAAAGAACAAGTGCCCGATGGAAGGAAAATGCCAGTCTAGCAATATTGTGCATAAGGCTACAGTGTCCAGCAGTGATGGCGATACCATCAAAGAGTACATCGGCCTATCAGGGCCACCATTCAAGCAGCGATATGCAAATCACGTGTCATCTTTCCGCCACGAGTGTGCAAGAACAGGACCGAATTGGCCAAGCACATTTGGGATCTGAAGAGCCACAGCAAGAGCTACGAGATTGAAGGGTCGATCGCAGCCGGGCTCGTGCCTACAGCAGTGAATCAAAGAAATGCAACCTCTGCTTGTCAGAAGCTAATGACCATTATAGCAGACAAGGCGACACAGCTGAACAGGAGACGGGAATTTGTTTCCCAATGCATGGACACAAGCAAGTTCAGACTCGTGAATTTTGCTGTCACCTGAAGGCAAGAACCTGCCCCTACCCACATTTTCTCCACCTTTCTCGCTCTCCATGTGCTTCTCACTTCCAAGTTCACATGGCAATTTTCAGCTTAGCTGCCATTCACTAACGCATGACCTTCGCTCCTCGCTCTCACACCTACTCCTCATTGCCTCTCATGCCTACCTTTCACACCTTCCTCTTACTGCCTCTAACCTCTTTCATACCTTCCTCTCACCCCCCCCCCCCCCCCCCCCCCCCCCCCCCCCCCCCCCCCTTTTTTTTTTAAAAACAAATTTTCTTGTGGGGGGGTTTTTTTTTCTTTTTTTTTTTTTTTTCTTTTAAAATTTTTTTT
>JAOWAR010167404.1:0-10065 GCA_028571005.1 Clathrina lutea | reverse complement strand
CACACACACACACACACACACACACACACACACACACACACACACACACACACACACACACACACACACACAACATGGACGCTAGAACGTGCGTACGCACACAGCGGTGGAAAGCAGGTTACCTTCTTGGCCATAGCACAAATCCCAAGCTTGACAGCTGGGCCTTGGACGCCAACGAGCTGCGGTGGTGTTCCAGACGTCGACAAAGCAGGTATCGATGTCGGAACCTCCATGGCTGACAAAGACCGTAGTCAGAATCAAAGGCTCAACCAAGTGATTGGCAACGGCGAACTTTGAAAACGGCCTGAACGCGCTCGACTTGGCTAGCGATTCATAGCGCGATATAGCGACTATTGCCTAAACCAAACATACGCTCGAGTTCTACATGCAAGTGCAGAGCGCAATCCAGCTCGACAGCCGCGCTACACTCGCTACATGTAATTTGTACGGTCACGGTGGCAGCGTGGCGCCGGCATAGCTGTCATGTCTGGGAGCACCATCGTCAGACGTCAATGTTGACAAGTGACATGTCGAACAGCGCTAGCGCAGGGCTTGGCTTGCCTCTCGTTTACGTCACAATGCACGCACGCACGCGGCCCGAGCGATGTCCCACGCAAAAGCGCTAAGATCGGTTACCATGATTACGCATGATGATGCCGATTAAGCGCGGGCGCGCTTTTTCTCATTTTCTTCCTATCTTTCAGTTGGCCCTTCTCGCTGTTTCTATTCCCCTACTAATGTTCTCTTTCCTTGTCTAAAGGGTATACAATCATGCTGCTAGTCTGGAATACAACTTCAATTATCCGGCCTTCTACGCGGCCGTACTGTGACGGTCTGCGATGTTTTGGAGGTGATGCGACCGCTCGGGGCAAAGCCCCAGCGAAATGACCGATGTCCCAAAAATGTGGGCTTGCGAATTTAGCTAGCTCGCGAAGCGTCTGGTGTGGCAGAACAACCGCGCCGTGGAAAAGCCAGCCTTGCCCCGGCATAGTGCGAGCGGTGAAGAAAAGCCCTGAGCAACAAGAAGTCACTAGCTGGTAATGCCGGGGACCATCACTCGGCTCGTCAGCCGTTGTGCTTCATGCATCTGACAGCTGAAGCTTGGAACACATCAAGGCATGCGTCTCTCCACTGGACAGCTTCTAACTGTCGTGCTTGCCGGTGCCGCACTGATCTTGCGGGGGATTGTCCCGCAGGCTCAGACCTTCAGATGTGATCACGGGCCCAGTGTGGCTCTCTCCGTGGTGCAAACGTACCATCTCAAGTCCATGGTCGAATCGTATCTGCCGTCTCTGCTGGCTCCTTCAAAAACGACTGATGCTTTATCTCGGCAGAAGCAACGTCATCCCTTGCTCTCGCAAAGCGTTTCCGGCTAGCAGCGCAGCAACGGCGCCTTCTCACCTAAGTCACAGTTACGAGTTCACGGTTCAAGGGAATAGACGAGCTGCCTGGCATTCTTGTAGCGTAGAGTTCCAGTTATCCTTTGTTGTCGGAAGGTTCTGCGTGGATGTGTTCTAAGTCGCCGCTTCGACACATCGGTTGCGAGTGACGTTGCACATTCTCTGTCTACATATTGCGCCATGCTCCGGCAATCCTTGCATAGCCTCTACTTGTGAAATCCTGTACACCAACACCAGCCCTTGATCCCGTTACTTTTGTCTGTGCTAGTGTGAGACACTGAGAGCGGAAGATCTACCGATCTGCAGCACATCGGCGGATTACCTATTTGCTTAGTTCTCATCGGCCAATTTTCTAACCCAATCAGGCAACGGCACAGGATTTGTCAGTCTTTGTATCAGCCGGTTCAGGAAGGTTGCAGCTGCAGCAAAATGACAATTTAATCCCTTTGCTGAGGTCCTGGGATGTTTGCGGATTCTTTGCACGCTTGTTATTTGACAGTGGGAGATGCCGTCTAGTTAATAGAGGACAAGAAAGTATGGGGCTAGTGGAGAAGGACGGTCGTGTAGCTGTTCGCTTGCAACGATGGAAACACAGTACCTTAAATGCATGCTTGCCGCCAAAAGTGTATAACACATGTCTAGCGTCTCGTTCCTCTGGTTGAGGTTTCACGGCTGGCATGTGCACAGGTCTTCCCAGCCTGTAACTGTGCAGTCCATTTCTTTTGACCTTAACTGGCCGATTGACGTGCACGTCCACTTGCAGTTGCAAAGCCTTAGCAGTATCGTTATGACTCAGATTGAGTCTTCGCTTTGTTAGTTTAGCACCCCGGTGCTTATTGCAAGCTTTTTTTAGCCGCGGGTTGGGTTGGGAGGATGTCACTGATAGCAAGCCTCAGAGCATAGCTTTTTTCACTTGTCATATTTTTCCATTCATTCGTTGATTACCTCCCTTCCCACTGTTTCTTTCACTGGATAACATTTTCTTTCTCTAAAAGTTATAATTGTATGTAGTCATTACGACAAGTTTAAGACTAAGAGAGAACGGGAGGTGGCCAGGTTTGGCCACGACTCCGAGTTTTACGTCTTTGCACTGATCAGGTGACGGAACATATAAATTCTTAAACAGCAATATCAACGTGTGAATGGTCAGCGTGATATGGTGTGGAAGAATGCATGAGTGGCAGCTAGAGGGTGAGAGAACTTAGGAGAGGCGTGGGCGGAGGTCAAACTTCTTCACGATATAGTAATCACTATTTGTGTTCATGTTACTGAAAAGTTCACGAGTCGGAACTTGCCCGAGTGCCTGCACTGAGAAACGGGTTCTGCCTTTTTGTTGAGTCATTTTTTGTGTCCAGCTGCCGTTTAAATTCTAGTTTTCTTGTATTTTGTAGTTTTGTTCAATGGACGCGCAAACGTTACCTTCTGGACAGGGTTTTCACGACTGCCATTTTCCTTGCTTTGAGCTAGCCTCCATATATGTACAACAATGGCATTGAAGTTACATTATATCCAGCCAGAGTGATTTATTTTAAAAATGGAATATAGGGGACATATGCATGGAGGTTCTCCTTTAAAACAGAGATGATTCGTTTTGATTCTATGGCGTGCACACATGCCTTGTCTGCAATCAACAAGATGATCTTGAATACAAGGTGGATATATGCCAAAAGTGAAAATGATCAAGGACAGTGGTTTCTTGCCATGCGCCACTTGTTCCCCTCTGGTTCTCAGTGACTTGGCTGCTCTGGCATGTTCTAGTTTGCCGACCGAGGTTTAAGTTTGTTGGGCTCAATCCTTTTCAAGGCCTCAAACCCAACTCAGTGGCTTGTTGTTATGGAGATGATGTTAGTTTGTTGCTAGTGATCTCCATTACCAATTAAGCGGCCGGCCAGGTCTAAGGCCAGCTTCAGACCGACAGCAATCTCTCATCATCGGGCCAGGAAGTTCACTGCACTAGCTCGACACAAAATGCATCCATTGACACAACAAACTTATTATTCGACTGTGACCCACCCAGAATTTGATGGAAACTGATGGCAGCTGGAAAGTATTAGTTGTGATATCTGTGGTGGTAGCGAGGACGTTGCTGCTGCTGATATCGATGGCTCGTGCATGTAAAGAATGAAGATCAATCATGATCATCATGCTGAATTCTACCGTAAAATCCCAGCCAGAGTGCAGGTCAAATTGAGAAAAATCAAAAAGAAGCACACCAACATCCAGCTGGCTAACGGTAACAACGTGTAACAGCCAAATAAAACATAATGATTAAAATCAGGGGGACCTAACCGAGGTGTTTTCCCCAGGTGTTTTCGCGGTACACTCCAGTTAGGAAACTTAGAGGTGTTTTTCCGATGTGAAGGAGCCAAAAAAAGTCGTAAATCAGAGCAGTAAGAAGAGGTGTTTTAGAGGTGTTTCCTTGACCTCGCTGCTGATGACCAAGAAAGAAAAAAAAAAGGTCACTGAAAATCAGAGCAGTTAGCAGGAAAAGGGGTTTTCCTCGCCCAGCTGTGCTGACGACTAAAAAAAATCCCTGAAAATCGGAGCCGTTAGCAGAAAAGATGGAATAGGTGTTTTCCCCATCTGGATGCCAGTTAGGAAAAGAAAACACCTTTTATGTACATTGTGTCCCCGTGAAGTGCTCTTGTAAAATAAGAGCATAATAACGGGTCAGAAGCAAAAGGCATTTGTAGCTGTGTGAATTCTGTCCAACAAAGAATAATCTGTACAAAGCCAACTTTAGTCGGAGAGACTTGCTGGGAAACATCTATCAAGAGCACTTCACAGGGACAAAATGTACAAAAAAGGTGTTTTCTTTCCCTAACTGGCACCCAGGTGAGGAAAACACTTATTCCACCTTTTTCTGCGAACTGCTCCAATTTTCAGCGAATCTTTTTTTTGGTTGTCAGTGGCTAGGTGAGGAAAACACCTTTTCCTGCTAACTGCTCTGATTTTTAATTACCTTTTTTTATTTATTTATCTTTTAGTCGTCACAGGTGGGTCAAGAAAACACTTCTTCTTATTGCTCTGACTTTTAACGACTTTTCTTTTGTTCCGTCACATCGGGAAAACACCTCTAAGTTTCCTTATTGGAGTGCACCTCGAAAACACCTCCTGGGGAGAACACCTTGGTGAGGTGCTCCTAATCTATGGTCACCTTGCACGCATCCTGCGCCATGAAGTCAGAGCCAACCGTTTATCTCAGTATACACAGCTGGCTTGCAGTCCATTTAGAATAGAGATAGCATAGTATGCATCGATGGACATCCGATATGTATCATGCATATTATAGTACACAGAAAAGAGTCGACGTCATATCTCTGACGATCCGGCGATATCAGGCATGATGATGGAGATTGAAGTATTCACAGCTGATGCAGGTTGGCAAAGTCACGTTTCTGTTCTGTTTCTGTTCCAATGTATGTGAAGACTCGGCAATGTTCCACAGACTGCAAGTGCATGCACACACCAAAAAAGCAGACATAATCGAATACCTTGAAATTGAAATATGCGGATTGACGCATACTGGCTGCACATTTCCCCCGATATACTGAGGCTCGGAAAAATAATAGGCCAGAATATCCTCTGCCCTCGCGAAATAAGGGGTTCATATAGCACTAAACGCTTTGAAGCCAAATATGGTACACCCAAGCTCATTTTGTATTTTCTCTATGCCCGTGAATAACAATATGGCAAGTGGAGTAATGCTCATCAAATGTCTGGTTGAAATATATCATAGCATATCATCAGCCGGATTTGACATCTCAAAATTATAATTCTGGGAATATTAAGATGCAATTTTGCAGCAGCATGGAACCGCAAAAGCAGTTCATTCAATCTTCAAGTTCGAGAAAAAAAGTTCGGCCGTGAGTCTGAGAATGTGTCGGTCGAAAGCCGTGCCTGTTCTTAAACTCTACATTATAGTTCTCGGCCATTACCAGAACAGAAAAGGGCTCACGCGCCGGCAGTCATGCAGGTTGCTCTCTTTCTTGTGCTGCCAGTCAACGAGGTAGACGTCTACATCCTTGCCGCCAAGGGCAACCGCGGACATCGAGAAGCTGGAGTGCGAGGCAAGCACATGTGTGCAGCGCGTGAGCAGGCCGTGATCGGCAAACACTCTCAGCTGACCTTTTAGCAACTGCTGCTGGTTCATTTGACTGTACTTTCCGAGTTTGTCAATGTGCAAGTTGGGCCCCAATGTCTTTGTGCTAAGGACTAGTGGTGGTTCTCCACGCTTTGCCGCAGGAAGGATCTGCTCCGCTTGTTGAAGTATGTAGTCATTATCTGTGATGACAAGCCAGCTGAATAGGCTGGCATGCTGCTTTTGCTTCACGTGAAATTTCTTAAAAACCTTTTTTGCACAAGACCAAAAGACCGAGAGGTTGTGGTGTCGTATCGGATCAATTGTGGTTCGTGTGGATTCTCGTGTGTAGCTGGAGCCAATAAACCCGCCTTTCCTTATATGTATACAGATGCTGTTAGCAGGATTCCACCCTGGGTGGACATTCTTCGTCGTATTCATGACCAATTCTGTCTCTCTGAACAGCCAGCGGTGAGCAAGCACCATAGCGGAGTTCAGGCCTTCTCGTCTCTCTACGTCGCGACCAAAGAGCACATACAGACAGGCTTTTCCCCTGTTGGTAGTGATGCGAACCACACTGTCTTCTCTGTGTTTTGATAATACGTAATCGATCAGTGGGCCACAGCTGCGTCCCTGGGAGCTGCTCGTCGAATACCGCTTGGCTTCCAGTAGCAAACGTTGATATTTCCACTCGATTTGGTCAAGGCGCCAGTTGAGCCGGTTCGTAGGAACGTAGAAGTCTTCAAGTCGCCCTGGTTTCTCGTACTGAATGAAGAATGCTCTCTTGCTGGCAAGGGCCAAATAGTAAGCCACCACCATGCCTTCCAGGCGATCGGTGAATCCTCCACAGAACATCCCCCTGGCGCACGTGTAGACCAGCACTCGAAACGGCGCCTCACCAGACAATATGTCTCGATGAATAGCAGCATGCTCGCGCATTCGGCTTACCAATCTTTCCTTCGGCAACAGCTTCGGCTTGACATTGGACTGTTCCTCGCCGATGTCGACAAACCCGTCGATTCCACGGTCGGGGTGTACCAGTCTTCGGGTACCAGTATACTGTTGAGAATTTGCGTGCTCGACCCTCGACCGCCACAGCACGACCAGACTTCCGGCGAACAGGGCAAACACGATCACGAGAGCACGCCGTCCGAGCAACAAAAGGCGAATTCGGCTCAACGCCATCTCCCAAAGAGGTCGAGCGGGCATCGCGACAACATTAAAAATCTCGCCAACCTGAAGGCCTTTGCAGTGGCAGGCCGGCCGTCTTCCAAATCAAAAACCCACCGATTCGACGACCGGGGTGTTCCAGTCTTCGGGTACATTAGTTTATCTACACCATTGGCTAGATGTATTGCTAAACCACGCCGATCCACCAAGAGAAGGAATTACGAACGTTCAAAGTTGACAAAGACATTAACAAAAAATATACTCTCGAGTCTCGCCAACCTGGAGGCCTTTGCAGTGGCAGGCCGGCAGTCTTCCCGAAGACTAAACATGCACTCGATTCACGACCTTCTCGTGCTCCCAGTACAGCAGTGCTGTGCTGGGCTAGGCGCCAGCCTACTAATGGCATCGATGTGCCCAGCTTTTAATTTTGAACTGCAGTGCCGATTTATGGTCTGGTCACAGGCAGTAGCCTATAGTAGAGCTGGTCTCAAGTCACCCACACTACTGGATCCTACACCCGAAGTCTCCCACGCATATATCTAGCTAATTTTATGCACGGTCCTATGTTGGTGAGACGGCCTAGCGCCTATCGATATCTTGACTTCCGTCGCAATAATGAGCTCGACTACTCCATTGCCAAACCACGCCGCGCCGATTCACCAAACATGCCAAAGAGAAGGTCCAAAGTTGACAAAGAAGACTGTTCTGAACATCTGTCATGCATGATCAAGTTCGCGATCGATATCATCATGCATGCATGCATATGCATATCGAGCTGCCGTTTCGATGGAAACAACTATGGCAAAGTATCTACATGTATGTATATACCATGATATACCTACATGTAGATCTACGTTACGTAATATCCTGAACGTGTCACCCGAACTTACCAGACTTACCGCGCTTGCCGGCAGCAATGGCTAATAACAATAATGATAATAATGTTGATAATAATGATAATGATAATAGTAACTACGATAATGCCCTCTCATTTTCCTCAGTAATGCAGGCCTTCTTGTGCCGTCAGATGAAGGAAGGATTTCTCAGTGAGGACATCTATACTTTAGGCCGCCTGGTCCTGACTTTTGGGCCGCTTTGCCAATAAGTTCTGCGAAGACTGAATTCTTGGCATCTGATTTGTTTTCTGTTCTCTGTTCTGAATGTTGATGTCATCACGCAAATCGATGCGTCTAGCGCGGCGCACGATCGCGTCGACCATGCATGTGCAACGCAAGCAACAGCATGGCATAGAGGCATGCATGCACGGCCGAAGCTTTTAGGTGCCTAGCTTCTGATATCAAAATGCGAAACCGCGGCCCAAAAGTCCGGACCGGACGGTCTAGTAATATAGTAAGGAGCACATTCGTTCTGTCGATTCTGTCAGGCCTAGGATGTACGGCTTCCACTTGAAGGCGCACAAACCTGAGCCAATACCTCTTCAACCCATCCTGTGACTGGTGGGTAGCGCCCATCATGACTTGGCTCGTTGGCTGGTTGACGTCCTCCGACCGGTGTTGGAAAAGTTTTCATCACATGTCCCAGCAGATTCGTTCACATTCTGTGATGTTTTACCACAATACATGTATATTAAGCCGTGGAAAAGGCCTTCATGTGTTAGTTTGACGAGAAGAGCTTGTTCACGAATGTGCCACAGGACGAAACCATTCAAATTTGCCTCGACACCCTCTACTGTTCAGAAGACATGCCACCTCCACCCATCAATGAGCAACTGCTGAAGAAGCTCCTTCTGAAGCGGTTTACCCAGGACGTGGAGTTAAGCCTCAATGGAGAAATGTATCGCCAGATAGATGGTGTGGCAATGGGCTCCTCCATTGCACCCATCTTGGCGAACATTTTCCTTGGCCACTGTGAATACTAGTCCCTGATGCCTTAGTAATCATTGCCCGGATTTCTATCGAAGATATGTAGATGACACCCTTTCGCTGTTCCTGAATGGCCAGTTAGATGCTCTCAAGTTCCTTGGTATAATTCACAAGCTCCACCTGGTCCTTCAGTTCACAATGGAGAGAGAATCTGATGGAAGTCTACCATTCCTGGATGCATGAGAGACTGGATTTGCGTACAACCATCTTCCAAAAGCGGACTTTCACTGGTGTGTACACGCATGGGACAACTATTCTCCAACAAGGCAGAAGATAGCTTTGGTCCGCTTGTTCACACCGTGTGCGAAGAGAATATGCTCTTCAGAGCACCTCCAAAGTGAAATCACGAGCTTTGAAGTCTATTTTTGCGATGAAAGGCTATCCCTCATGTACAACTACACGTGCTATAGGTCAGACACTGAATCCCAGCCTCAAGAGCTGCCTGTTGGGCTAAAGGCTGTTTTCATCAGGCTATCCGGCTGGGGGGGCATCTGCTTCCTTCTAGAACCAGCTTCGGGGTGCAACTAGGAAGGCTGTCCCATGGTGTGAGCTTGTCTGTTGTTCACATCTCCATGCTTTGAACACTTGCAAAAGATGTCCTGTGCATGCTGACTCACCATTTTAGCAATGTTATCTACTTTTACGGTTGCGATTATGGGCGCAACTACGTCGGCAGGACAGGCCAACGGCTTTGTGAAAAAAATTACCTCATCCAGTCAGCACTCCCAGCAGATGTAGCTCTTCTGAGACACAATGTGGGCAGGCTGAGGAAGAATGAGTTTGTGCTTTCACCAGCAGACATCAATGCCACCAATGAACATGTGTCTTCCCACACCCGCAGCAAAACATTTCCCGCAGCACCAGACGTGCAGGCTGAGGTGGCTTCTATTGGCAGCAGTATAGCTGCGGCAACAGCAGCAGTGGCGCCAGCAGCAGCGGTGGTGGCAGCAGCAGCAGCAGAGGCAGCAGCAGCAACAGCGGCGGCATCAGCGGCAGCAGCAATAACAGCAGCAGCAGCAGCAGCAGCAGCAGCAGCAGCAGCAGCAGCAGAAGCTAAAGCAGAAGCAGCAGCAGAAGCAGAGGCAGCAATAACAGCAGCAGCAACAGCAGGAACAGCAGCAACACTAGTACTAGCATCAGCACCAGTAGCAACAGCAGCAAGTCCGACACTGTCATAACAAGGCACCTAAAAGATTTGCCTGCTTGCCTGGCAGTCATCACCACATCAGTAAAGAGCCATTTCCGTGTGCTCTCCAAGGCAAGAAGCCGGCACCACCTTCACCTGCTGGGGGAAATATTCTTAGCGCAGCTGCAACCTGAGCTTTGCACTAAGAAAGACCATATTGCATAGCTGTCACTGGATTTTACCCATTCTCCGTATAGTTGTGGCTCCCAGCACTAATTTACTTGTAAACTTGTTTCACCATTTTTCACTTCAGTCGGGTTGTCCTTGGTTGATTCTAGACCATTTAAAAGCTCCCCTTTGGAGTTGCTTCAGTTGTTTGCTCCATGTAGTTACCTAATTAGCAAT
>JAOWAR010167382.1:0-10065 GCA_028571005.1 Clathrina lutea | reverse complement strand
AGGTACACGAACTCCCACGGTTGTGAGGAAAAGAGAAAGATGGAAAGGGAAAAGGATGGGCGATGAAAGAAGCTAACCCGGGTAGATTTATTAGTTAACTCCAGACCAAACCTCTACTGACTGAGCTATCCACCCAAACCAGAGCAAAAGCTCAATGAAGTCTACATGGAGAATTGGGTGTGAAAATGCCCCCCTTGGAACAGACACCTCAGGACGCTGAGAGACTGCATTAAACTTGATCTCACCTCCTGAGGGATTGTCCTAATATAGTCATGCCTATTCCAAGCTTACGGTACGACCGTACCAACGCATGCGGCGTGCCAGGATTGCAGTGTCATTGAAAACTCCCATCCTACATGGGCCAAAAAGGTGAGCTTGGTCTAGAGCAATTGATCTATCGGTGGATCTAGTGGCTATGGCCATAAACAGCTGTATACTCCTGATTGTTGTTGATCGCCCTCTTCAGGACGATTGCTTCACTGAAATCTCTGTTGAAGTGCCACCTTACATACCCACAATAGACCAGACAAAGAAGAAAGAAGATCTTGACGGTTGCATTCGAGGATCTGAAAAAGAGTCCACTGCAAAAGATCATTGTGGTTAAATGAGAGTATAGTATAAGTTATTTCGCACTGGATGATCCCAACATCTTTTTTTTGTCAAATTTGAAAGACAAAATGAATCACCCGACTTTGAGCCTTGTCAAAAATATTTGAAATTTCTAAACATGGCTGTTTCTTTTTGTCAAAGCAAAGAATGTTTTGTTGGAAGGAAGTTAAAGACATTGGATTCAAGTTAATTTGAAGAGCCCACGGCGGATCTCCGAGTGCAACTTCTCATTCTTCAAAGTCTTTGGAAAGACGGTGTCCAGAACGTCTCGGCAGCCTGACAAGGTTGAGCTAGGCATGGCCCTTCTCAGCTGCAGCCTGAGAAGAGCCTTTGCCGACCTTCCTTTGGGCATCATCACCAACCGAAATGTAGGGTTGGGTCCAATCAGCGACTCTAAGGCGAGAAGGCCGCCATATGTGCAGTGGTCGAAGGAAAAAGTGCTCCACCTCAAGGTCTTGACAAACCGGGGTGAATGCCCAGAGTGCCTTGCGGATTGCAGAATCCTACCAGCCAAGGATAACGGATGTTTAACTTCACGACCAAGGCCCATTAAAAGAGGTGGCTGAAAGTATTCTTTGGGATTGACCAGCAAAAGATCGTTGGATGTTTCTCATTCTCTGCTTGGAGAGCAAACTCAAATATTCTCTATTCCCTCGAGATCTAGAACATGTCATTTGGAAATTTCTGGGCGGCATATTATTTGATACAAGAAATAGACAAAACCTCAGCTTAACCTGTGTGCTCAGAACCAGCAGATACCGATATTCTCTCTATCCTGCCCTTTCATTTTGCAAACTGAATTTGTCATCAGAGGAGATCGGAGATCCCAGAAGAGGACGTAGATGGATTGAGCAAAACTGTACCTCTTCAATCACTGAAGCGGTCACAAGGTTTCTGCCGTTGAAGGCGAGGTAAGCCGAGCCAAAAGGAGCATGCGCGTGCAGACTGCGGAGAGTCAGGACTGCATCCCGTGTAGAGCCTACTTTTTATTGATGGGGTGGTGAAATGGTAGGTGACGGTGGTGAGATGGTAGTCGACGATGGAGAGGAACACATTTTGAGAAGGATGAGCTCCTACTCTGAGGAGGTCCCCGATGCGAGCTGGACTGTCAGCCTACTGAGGCAATACTTGAGAACTCATGGTGGTCGGATTGCAGGGAAAAATAGCTTGTATGTCATGAGGTTTGTCGCTGATTGCTTTTGATCAGCTGCAGCGAGAAGGTTAAGGTACAGGACCACATTCCCTGCTACGTGAACCACTTCTGATTTGCCTTTGTGAAATCCGTTTTTAAACTTCAAAGTACATGTCAAAAGGATAGCCCTTACGAAATAGCGGCGTAGTTATCATACACCATCCCAATGGCACACTTCTCTTGCTACTTTCCTCCCTATGTTTCTCAAAGTAAACTTGACGAAAGACCACGCTCTGCAAGAATAGTTTCTTTCCTTCCTTCCTCTCTTGGGGTGGTTAACAAAGCCGACGCAAGGCATCTTCTTTTGTCGTGCATTATGCAACTTCTTGGCGCTTTTCTCTAGTTGACCCCTTTGTTCCAAACTATCGTCTATGCTGACACCGTAATTACCCAGGCGAAGAGCTTGGTTCAACAAGGTATGAAGGGTCCGCACTAAGGTCAAGATCTGCAAAGTGAAGGAGGAAGATGGCACCAAATCCATGCAATTGTTTAATTTTTGCAAGGCGTTACCGGGCCTCGCCTCCGTTTAAATAACCTAAACTCGCTGAACATCGATCCAGTCTTCTTGGGAGCACTCCATCGCTGGACATGTACAGCTTAGTGCATATAAATCAGGTGCCAGGTCAATCAAACTGTGTAAGGCATGATGACTGACTTGGTTGATGGCTTGTGCTAGAGCTTAGATATTTCTTTGTGTTTCCGTTGGATTAAGCGACATATTTTGGACATTTTGATAAAGAGAAACTCCTTGGCCTCATCGAATTAAAGGAAGAAACAAAAAGTTGATGTTCTGAATCAACCTTTCTTGTCACCAACACCAGGAAGCCGTTTCTTTGGCTGCAACGTTTCGACCAGGATTCCCCTGGTCTTCGTCAGGCTTCAACGAAGGAAACGCAAAGAGAGACATTTGTATACAACAGCAAAACGACGGAGAGTTGCTAGGGCGCTAAATAGATAGGCGCTAAATCGGCTAGGCAACGAGAAGAAAATGAACGGCACTAAAATAAATAAAGACAGAGGCCCTTAAAAGCTACAAAGAACTTGGAAACAGCTGCGTGTAGAAAATAAGTAGCGCTAAAACCGATAGAGAGGCGTTAAATGCTAGAAAGGACCTTGGAAACACAAGTGTAACCCGTTCATGGCACTAAAGGAGAGACTTGGAGATCGTGGATTATAGCGCTACTTGTGTGCCCAGCTCAGCCATAATGGGTTAATCTCTAGACCCTTGTCTCGGTTCATTTGGTTCTTGTTTTCATCGATCCATAACGCTTCCTTCACCCGCCCTGGCGCAAACCGTCGCTCTCTGTCCAAGACTTCCGGGTTGCCCCTATTGATCGCATGCCCGAACAGAATAGTGTGGTCGGCGACTGCAGACAAATTCGCGCATCCACGTCTGGCGTCAGCCCCGTGCTCTGAAACCCGGACCCGCGCCGCTCTGCCGTTTCGCCCACGTAAACTTTGTTGCAATCGCAGCAAGTGATCTTGTAAACCGCGCCCGTCTCGTTCTTAGGCTCGATGCGGTCCTTCAGATATTGTAGAAGGGACCATTTCCATTGGTGAGATTTGCCCATCACTTGAACGCGAAGTTGTTCGAGAACTCGCCGGATCGCCTGTGTGATTCCATCAACAAACGGGGTCACGGCTGTACTGAAATACGATCAAGGGTCATTTATATCCACTAAACGGGATCACGGCTGTACTGACATACGGTACTGACACTCGCAGCTGTTTCCAAGTTCTTTGTAGCATTTAGTGCCTTTGTCTTTATCTATTTTAGTGCCGTTCATTTTCTTCTCGTTGCCTAGCCGATTTAGCGCCTCTCTATTTAGCGCCTTAGCAACTCTCCGTCGTTTTGCTGTTGTATACAAATGCCTCTCTTTGCGTTTCCTTCGTTGAAGCCTGACGAAGACCAGGGGAATCCTGGTCGAAACGTTGCAGCCAAAGAAACGGCTTCATGGTGTTGGTGACAAGAAATGTTGATTCAGGACAAACTCGCTCAGCAAGAAAGATGGCTCTACCTCTTGCTGGGATGCATTGATGTACTCATGAAAGTTCCTAACAAGACATTTTGAAATTTTGTGTTTTTTTTCCTAAAGCAGAAAAATTGCATATCCACGAAGAAAGATACACTGGAGCCAAATCCGGTTGATGATGGTTAGGATTGGAACCACCGCAATGTTGCTATTGACAATCTCCTCATTAAATTCCTTGCAACTGCCTGTGCTTTGCAGGGTTGTGGTGGAGCGTTCTTAGAATTATCGAAATATATACTTAAAACTGTAGGTCTGACTGTGGGCGGATAAGCTTTGCATTCATCAGGCGGTGCAGCAGGCAGATTGCTGGAAAGAAAGAGAAGTTACCACATGAGCAAAATATATTTGTCAAGGAAACTTTATTTGAGCTCAAATGTTGTGTGCCAAACCGGATTTGAACCTGCGGTACAAACGTCTCTAGCCAATCAGAGTCACCCTACTATCCACCACACTATGGTGTCATCCTGAAGGTCTCTGCATGGAGTTTGAGCTTTCTTCATTTTCTTTGACACAATACTCTACAAATGGCTTCATGTCCAAGTGAAGTAAGTCCAGCAATGAAAGGAGGTCTAAGAAGGCCTCACAGTGTCCTTTCCAAGAAAGGTACACGAAGTCATGACCACTCCTTGCTTGAAAGCAACTGCTGGATCCTGTCGCCTGTTTTCTGTTGAAGAAATGAAGTATGAGAGCAATAGGGTTTGAGTCCAGACCGTGGTATGGAGAGCTTTATCAAATTTTCTTCACTTGAAGTTTGTGAAAGCAAGAAAAGACAAAATAAAAGATATCAGAACCATTGCCATTTGCTCAACTTGCCTTTTAAGGGATCTGTTCTCCTCTCTCAGGAAAATGCTCGATTTGATGAAGAGAGAACGGCCTTGCAAACGATTCTTTCCGACCATGAGCAGGCGCTGCAAATGGCAGCTGACGCACAACTCAAGACGGGCGAGGTGATAACAAGATCAGCATTGCATATTTGACTAAAGAGTTGGCCATCGTAGATCGGCCGGTCTTTTCACATTCGCGCTTGTTCTCTTCACAACAAAGTTCTTATTGAGAGTGTTCTTCTTCTTTATTTTTGTGGCTTTCTTTTCCTTTGCAACATGTTCTTCAGCAGCGTTGGCTAGTCCAGTTGTTTGACAGCCTAGTCATAAACCAGGTACTCCACTTATTCTGGTCTATGCTGTACTCATTGGCAGTGGTATCGCTACGTCTCCTGTGAGAAGATTGTCGACCCACGCAATGCACAGCAGCTAAATTCATTCATCAATGTCTGGAACGAGTGTTCGGCAGACAAGCCGGTCCCGGAAGTCTTGAAAGAGTGTCAGCAAGCCCAGGAGGTATTAACTCAACCCTCTGTTGTCTTTTCACAAACCAGAAGCTTTGTTTCAAACGTGGTTTCAACGTTTTACATGAAGCACGCCCTCCAACAAAAATGCTTCACATATTTTCTTTGAACTTTTGATCAATTTTCTTATGGAAACAAAAACAAGACCGATGATGCCAATCAGGGGTATCTGTCAATCATGTTCTTGTCATTCTCTTTTTGGTAGCTGTTGGATGACATTGCTTCAATTTTGTCCAGTCGCGTGGAGGCACCACAGCAGTCAGAGCGTGCTCGCTATGAAGTTGTAAGTTTGGCTAATCAATGAAGCTGAACCTCTCTTCATCTGGTAGGATTTCACTTTACCCGCATGTTGGTTCTTGCCAATGTCTTGAGGCCAATAGTCCATTGTGAAATAAGTTAGTTGCCAGGTTTGGTCCTTGCCTAACCAGAAATGAATGGCTGCCACTTTTAAAGGGCCCGTGCTACTCGTTGGAAATTTGAAGGAAAAGATAGCAAAATTTGGAACAAGAAATGGTCACTTGGTGCAAATCATGTACACTCTCCCAGCTTAAACACTAGCGATGCTTGGCCAGGCCGTTCTATGTTGGCATCCACTTCCACCATTCAACCCACGACACAGGGAATGCGTTCTTTATGTTCTCTCTGACAATCTCCCTGATCATGTGGGTGGATCCTGAGTTGGTAGGACAATCATGCTGGCTGGGGCATGTATATGCTTGTCCCATGCCATGATTTTTCTCGCAAAAGTTCAGCAAATATTGCTACAATTCTTTTGATAGTGCTCCATCAAGTGTGAAAGGAAAGTAGAATCAAACATGTATCTAACTTTTTGCTGCTCTTTGACAAAATCTCTTTAGATATTCCTTCACAAATTCCTCAGAACCTGATAGAAATCTCTGATTGTTCCACATGTTACACATTTCATACCCAGAGAGCACTTCTAAGTTTAGCCAACAAAGGCCAGGCCGTTCAACGATGAGAGTTAATTTCTGTTCTTGTCTGGCTACCTGTTCGTGTACAAGCTTAATCGAGGAGTTAGGAGTTTCGTGGACACAAAAACAGGTCTAATTCCAAAGGTAGGTTATTCGGGGAATAGACCTGGTTGACATTGATGCATGTCGCTGCTCTTCGTTGAAAATATCTGGACCTATTGTCCCATTGATTGTTTGCTTTGATCTCAAGCAGTACGTGACGGTCCGTTCAGTTAGATTCTTTGATCGAAGGAAGTTCAATGAGGCTCAAACACTGTGCTGAGACCGGGACTCAATTTTGCAGCAGTAAATCACCTATCAGGCGATAGCCGCCTTACTGTCTGCTACAATCTGCTAGAATCTGCTACATCATCAAACCGAGTAAGGCTCATTAGGTCAGGCTATCCCCACCCAGGAGTCCGCAGTCTGGAGGATGGTAGCTAGTTTCTTTGTCTGTGCTAGTCATCTCCTGATTCCTCTCTTCTTCTTTTTCTTGTGTTTCCAAGGCAAAAAAAGCATTACAGAGGAGCATCTTGGAAAAACTGGATGCTGTAACACTATATGCTTTGAAGGTATGCAACAATACAGAGAAACATTATGGAGAACGTTTGCTTTTAGTTGTTACGTACCCGCTGTTGAGCTTGTGGCGGTGCTCTGTTTTTCACAGTCTTGAAATAACTAGAAGAATGTGAACAGCCTAGATTTACTAAGGCAGTTAATTGTAAGAATTAGTCTTCAACCTCAAAAACAGATCTTGAAAAGTGTTCGGGACATAAATCAGGAAGGGTGTCAGCGGATAGCTCTCCTCATGGCCAAACTCTCCTCGTTTGTGGAATTTTGTAATCAGGAATAGGAACAGAGGAATAGTCCTGACTGGACATTCACCTTACCGATACTTGAAATAGCTTGATTCTGGTCTCTTTCTTTTTTTCTTTTTTTTCTCGTAGACGCCCGAAGACCACATGAATGAGGAGGATCAGAACATGAGTGTGTCGGTGCAGTCGGCCAGTGTCGACTTCAAGGTGTGGGGCAATGTTGCTAGAAACCCCAGGTAAGCCCGGATCTCCTTATTGGGCTCTGATGTGATTGAAGGGTTTGGATGTCTCTTGGGTTTTGATCGGCCAGATTTTCTATCTTCCTATTCCTTATTGGTTCAATCAAGTATCGCTCTATGGGTGCTTGAAGGCTAGAACACTAGATCAAACTTAGAATCTTACGGAAGTTGATTTGGAGACTTAAAGCGCTGGAACGCAATCTGAATGATAAGAGAGTGGTGTTTGTTCAATTTCTGGCAACTCTGGGACTTGCGATGCATTGATTGATAGCCCGGCATGGCTGTTTCAGACCATTTTGCTGCATTTAAATGTTATCGTCTACAGCAGTAGGAGTTTCAAGCCGTTTAGCATTATATTTTTGCTCATATCTGATCATTGAAGAAGGAATGAAAGCAAGACAAATGTTGCATTACAAGTGTTGCATTCTGAACATTCCAATGCTGCCTTGTCCCTTAATTGATCATTTTCTACCGACTTCACTTTAGGACAAGGAAGTTCTGTACAGCAGCTGGCTATGAACCTTGGAGGAATTATTCATCAGATCTAGAAGGACAATATTAGGACGTTTTGTCAGCCCTGAGAATCAATACCTACTTTGCACTGGAAGAACGTTCGTTCGCATTCTTTTAAAAGAAGGCAAAGCTTTGAAATGACCTTTTGCCTACCATGCTTAGAACTGTTGTCCTTCCTTTCCGGACGGGACCTTTCTTCGCCAATTTTGTCTTAAACCTGTGTTTTGTGTTGTGTTCAGAATCAAGGAAATTGCTTTCAGCGAACACGGCCAATTCAGCCTTACCTTGTCCAAGCCGCTTGTTGTAGGGGACGTAGCCATTCGCCTCCTTCTCCTGTATTCGGACTTCTTATCCCCTCGTAGTCGTAGCTTTCTTCCGTCCTTGAAAGCCGAAGAACTCGCCAAGCGAACCAAGCAAGACCAGCAGGATGAGACGAAACCAACCCTGCCGTCAGCAGTGTCCTTACATCAGTCCTCTACCTCAGTTAGCCAGTCTGCGACGTCAGTGCAAGAATCAAGAGCCTCAAAGGTAATCACGCAAAAGAGTGTAAATCTTTTTCACTTAAAGAGACCTCGAGTAGACTGCAAGGAGTGTTTATGCATAAGTTCTGGGTTGAGGGGGCATCCAGCATATATAAGCACCACTTTCTTCACTCAAGTTGTCTTTTCAAATTTTCTGTGCCATGCTTCATCACAGTCTCCAGTTTCTGCTTTCAATGAGTCCTTCCTCCTTTTCAGCTCACTGACTAAGGAGTATAGTCTGGCTGTTTTTTTTTTCCAAGTTCAAGACCTTCAAAAATTACATTGTATCAAATCTTTCAAATTCTTTTTAAGGCCAGTAACAATAGTTGAAGTTGCAGATCATTCACTTTGCTTGGTTGGTGACATCTGTTGCTAGAATGCGAGCCGTCTTGCTAGCTCACGGGCTGATAGGACAGCAAGCGCAACGGATGTGGATGGGGAGGTCAGTGGAGTTGAAGGCGACGTGGAAACTGCCACAGGTGAGAGATAGACTGTGTGTGCAGGTGTGTGTAGGAGGGTCGTTGCAAAGACTGAAGAACTCAGTAAGGGGGAAGCGGGGGGCTTGCAAAAAGAAGTACTTAGTGTAATAATGGTAAAAAGCGATATGCAAGTGAAGTCAATGGGGCACACGAAGGAAAATGTTCAATTAATCGAAATGGATCGAGCTATTTACATGGAATATTTTTAAATCGATGATGGCTATTATTGATCAGTTCGGGAGGCCGATTAATTGTTTCTTCAGCTGTGGTTAAGCTTATAAGCTCCATGAGAGATGTTCCAGGTGATTGATATGCTCAGATTTCACAAAAGGACGGCATCAATAAGCGAGGGTAGATGTTTCCGCTCAAAGTCCAGTGTCTTTGTTGAGAGAATTCGTTGACACTGAGTCAGCTCTTAATTCTATTTTTTTTGCCATTAAAGAGACATCCCTTCTCTCATTCAAGAAATGATTATTGCCTCCTCCCGCATCTCGACATCCATGCAAGTTAAAACACCCCTTTTCTGTGCAGAAGACGAAGAAGGGGCCGGAAAAAAGAGTTTGACGGCCTTAAGCAGCCAAAACCTGGCTGCTGAGAGCAAAACAAGCCTGGGAGAAAATGGCCTTGAAGCGTTAGCAGAGGAGGAGGGCAGTGCAGTGGACATGCTGGACCCGGAGGAGGTGGATCTGCGGAACTACCGACCACTCGGTGGCAACTTCTGCCTCGGAGTCTTTAAGCTGCCGCCACAGCCGAGGCTCGTTGGAAGCTGGACGCTACAGGACGGTGAGAGGTGCTGAATTGTCTGAGCTTGAACAAACAGTGAGCTGCCTTCTGATAAGAATTTGAGCGCCAAATATATCATTCTAATGGCAGTGTGCGCTAGCCCTTCTAACCTTGACCCTCTCTGTGCGGGGTCTTGTGAAGACACATGTTTTGACAAGTCTGACTCATACTTTTGTTTGTAATGTATGAGGAGTCTAATATGCATCTCACACCCATTTGTTCAGCTGGCTCGTCAGTGATTGAAGTGTTGCGCTATCCACCTGAGTTTAAAGTCAAGCCACCAGCTACTCCCGCCCTGCAGAGTGACAAGAACGCCGACAAGCAGGTGGTTGAAGCAGAGGCTGATGTGGACGCAATGGCCCTTGCCGCACAAAAAGAATTCCTCACAAATCACACCGTTCACGTCAAATTGAGGTAAGTGCCAATTCCAAGAAAGGTTTCTCTATTGTTGTCTTAAAAAAAAATTGATAACAAAACATATGTATTATAGCCCACGATAGTGGGCTATATTTTGATTTGGGTAAGGTTTTCATCTTCAAACAAATTTCTTTTTTCTCTATTCCCG
>JAOWAR010167371.1:0-10067 GCA_028571005.1 Clathrina lutea | reverse complement strand
CTCTCTCTCTCCCTCTCTCCCTCTCTCTCTCTCTCTCTCTCTCTCTCTCTCTCTCTCTCTCTCTCTCTCTCTCTCTCCAGCACAAACACGTGCAAACAATTGACTGATGCTGAGATATGCAAAAACTCCGCCAGAGCTTCAGTTTCCCGGTATACACCAAAAGAGGCTACTTCGACTCTGGTGACTGTCAATGGTCGTGCGTTTCTTCCTTATAATTATCTTCTCAGATTTTCCCCTTGCCACTTTTGCACAGCCCAGAAGCCCTTTAATAATCCCTCGCTATATATTGTGCCCCATCCTGTCTGAAATACATCTCAAAACAGGTGGGCAAAGACTACTTTCACACTTCTGCCAACTATCCAGCAAATGTACAATGGTGGCCCTCCAATGGTTAGGGCGTTTGAATGACCACCATAGCATTATACAATTCCTGGATACCTTGTGTTGATGGGAAGTTGTCTATAGAATTGTCTAGTTTCTAAGGAAGATAATTTCATGTATCAAGATGATGGCGTCTTTACATTTATAAGAGGCCATCTGCTGGTCTTGTATGGTTTATTTTCAACGCTTCAATACAGCTTGTTGTTTACAAGACTTACTAGCCTGATTGTTATAGAAACGCTGAAATAATTTCGGATGATTATTTTAGAAGAAGAAATGACACGTGGGGAGGGCTCGAACCTGCGGCGCCAATGCCTAGCACAGCCAGAATGCCACAATTGTAACTGCTCTGCCACTCAGCCAATTCAACCGTGTACATTTGAAATGCCCATAGCGCTCCACGAAGCCAATTTTTTTAAACTGGTTACGTGGCAGAGCAGTTACGATCATGGCATTCCGGCAGTGCTAGGCGATGGCGCCGCAGGTTTGAGCCCTCCCCACGTGTCATTTCTTCTTCTTCTAAAATAGCCTGATTGCTATTTTTTTCTTTAAAATTGAGAGTGCTGTGAAATGTGATATGATAAATATTTCTGGACAATTGAGCGAATCTCAAACTCCATTAATTGTGGTGAAGATTCTGTGTGAAGTTAATGTCAAAGACGAGACCAAGAAATATAAGATTTGTCATAGTATTCTTGACAGGGTTTCGGCGTTTGACACAACAATCAGCTCCCTCAATTAAAATGCAGCCTGAAGATAGAACAGGCTGGGTTTCGTTGGTGTCATGTGTGATCCTTCGCAGTGTGAGTGCATTTACAATGGAGTGGGTGTGAGAGTTTGACGGGTGTGGGTGGGAAAATGTGGAAGAGGTGACTGTAAAATACCGGGGATTCTGCTGGCAAAGTGCACGGGGCATAAAGTGACCTGCACGTGCATGTGAAATATCTAAAGTTGAGGGAGAGGTACATTTGGATGTCTAGGAATTAGTCAAGTGGAATTAGGAAATGACAAAGCTTTAAGTACGTTGAAATTATTTTTCACACTAGAAAGCAACTTTGAGTGGCTTCTTGTCGACAGTTATTCTGACGATGCAGCCTTGCCCATGTCTTCTTCAATATGGAACAAGCAGCGATCCCCGTGTCACTTCAGATTGAAAGACAATGTTCATGTTCTCAAATGTTGGTGCTTCAGTCCTATAGAGACGCTCCTTGTAGTGATCACCAAAGACAGGTGATCGTATCTACTGTTTGGCTGCGTCCATGCACTCTCATGTCCTGCTGGGGAGCCTTCATTTTGTTTTATCCTGATGTACTCTGCTTTGCGCTTTGTTTTCTCTAGTAGCAGCCTCATGTTTGTTTGAGCAGATATCATGTTGTTTTGAGCTGATCTGTTCTCAAGGAAACAGTGGCCCCCTAATAACATCAGTTTTCTTCTTCTCCATGGTGACATTCTGCGTCGTATAGACTCTTTAAAATTTGAAATTTGATACCAGAGTAAGAGATGAGAGCCAATTGTCTCCACTTTTTGAAATTACCTCAGTGACTGTTTCGCATTGCTAACGACGGCAAGCATGTACCGGAAGAGAGATAGCTGGTGCTCCTTTGCAAGAGATTATTCACAGTCAGTGTAGAATGAATGTCGTAAACAAGATTACAAGAAACATCAGAGGGAGATGGTCACATGGTAAGGTTAGGAGATGTCCGATGATGGTAACTATGATTAGGAGATGTCTGATCATGGAAACTAAGTTTAGGAGATGTCTAATGATGGGAGCTTATGTTAGGAGATGTCTGATGATGGCAACTGAGGTTAGGAAATGTCTGATGATGCTAAATAAGGTGCGTGTGAGGTCAGTGAGTGGAATTGATGTTCACAGCCGGGATAAAATCTGTTTTGTAGCTCATCATCCTGCCACTGTAGTCATCCTTCACGGTGATGTGGATTACCGTGTCGCTGAAGTCAATTCTCAGCGTGATGGGTCGGAAGCGGCCTATCGTTTTCCCTGGTACATCGTGGAGAGGCACAGTTATGACCAAGAGCTCTTCGCACCTTTCGTCATCGGTGTAGAGAACATTGTGATACATGCTTCGAAACAAATGCAGTTCGAGATTCTTTTGGTCAGCAAAGGTTGGCCTGTACCTTTTGACATGGAGAGAGTCAATTGTGATCGGCTGATTGACCTCCACCACTTTGCTGAAGGCGTTCTGGACTTGCATTGGCCGTTGTGCATCAAGCCGCACCATTCTTTGAATGTCGTGAACTTGTGGGTTGAATGTGACAGTTGCACTAAATCCATAGGCATATTGTGAGATGCGCTTTCTGATAACTCGCGGTGATTGGCCGTAGATCAGCGCCCCTTTCAGAACAGCCTGGCTGCTTCGATCTGGGTTGATAATGCGACATCGTTGCTGGTCCTTGGTTCCAGGTATGGTGTCACTGAACTGTTCCTGGATGCGTTTGATAAGGAAAGGTGAGTCGGAGTAACCACCAACAAGGAGAATGCAATGGACGCCTTTCACATCCTCCATCAACTGCCGAACATGGCTTGCAATCTTGTCGAGTGAATGCTTGAAGCATTCCTCGATGAGACCAACTTCCACACGCAGGTTGCCATTGCGGAACTTCACGCCTTCAAAGGATTTTGTTGACTCAGCCAGGTCTCCTCCTTTCGATCGCACTTGTGTGTGGAAGGATGAGAGGTTTTTGAATAGGACATACCGGCTGTCCAGTGTGATTGAATGCTTGGCTTCTTCAATGCTGTCGAACTTCAACTCTGACCACACATTCTTAGGCAGACGGCGAACTACGTGATCCCCGACAAGTAGCTTGAAGAAGTCTGTGATGCTTTCATCAACAGTTGTGCCTCCCCACGCATCACCCGTTGCACGGTGCACTTCTTCGATCTCTAGATTGGTCATGTTGAGGTCGTGAATAGTTATGTCCACTGTACCACCGCCACAGTCCAAAACCATGTACCGAAGTTTTGAAGGCTTTGATAACTCTCTCCAGGCGTGGAAGAGGTCAGTACGGCATGATAGTGCTGCTCCTTCGGGTTCAAGCTCAATGATAACCTTGTTACGAGATCCTGGTGGAGCCATGCCAGCCTGAAGTTGAAAGAGGAATTGAAAACCCTTGTCTGGGTCACGTACACCGGGTAGCAAATCAGAAGACAATGTGGAAAGTGTAACGAGGAAAGCTTCGTTTCATTGAAGTTTAGCAAAGCGGGTAAGCATTCCAGAAAACCGTTTTCAAGACTGGCAACTTGATTTGCCGATCAGCTTACCTCAAGTGCTGCCTGCCTCATCAACTCCTTTGCTCGATCTCCCCAAATGGCAGGGACAGTCAAGATCCATGTCACAACATTGTCCCGCCAATTTCGCATTCCCAGTGTGTCAATGACTTGGGTGTTTGCTGTCTTGAAGAAGTACTCCATTGTTCGGGTGAAGACCACCTTGGCAGGCACAGGGATGTCGCTGTTGGTGGCCTTTATTGGCAGGTCAGCATGAACATTCTGGGCGTAGACAGGAAAACAAAACTTTCACTTTTTCCGTTTTTCAAGAACACGTCAGATCAATGTAACCTCTGTCAGAGAGCATATCAAGAAGACATATATACCTGAGAGAGACAGAGACAGAGAGAGATGGTTACACACTACTTCTAAAGACAAGACTGGGAAGACAGCGAGCTATCGCCATGACGCATGCGTACCTTATCTCCGTGAAGTGCCATCTTGAATCGGTTAAAGAGGCAGTAGTCTTTTTTCTCTTCGTCCTCTAATGCTTGGTAGTTGTCCCAGGCTGCCTTGCCGAACGAATGCAGCGTCCTGTCTTCGTCGTTTCTTAGCAGAAGGACAGTCGGTGTTTTGTTGCCGTCGATGGTGTTTGGCTGGACAAAGTATCGCTTGCTGTGCTTACCAACGACGAAGGCGAAACCGCTGTTTGTCGTGCCGAGATCCACCGCGATGTAAACACGGTCGTCCACTTCGGGGTCGACATCAGAATCGTCCGAAAGCTCGGGCTCGTCGGCGACTTCGCTGCTCGGAGGCTCACGTTCGACTCGTTCTCGTGATCCCGGCGATGAAACATCTTCCGTTGACCTTGCGTCGCCGGCTTCGCGATCATTTGACGTCTCTCCGAGATTCGCAGGTACACCGCGGCATCCCGCTACTTCATCCGCCTGAATGACCGGCTGAGTTTGCGAAAGGTCCTCCCATTCGTCGTCTCCACCTTTCCCCCGAGTGTGCATAGCCATTGCATTCCTTTCGGCGGCTGACCGAGAAGAGGACTTCGAGAGTACTCTCAAGACACGCTTCATAGTATCGACGGGAAGCTGCACCCGAGGTGTATGCACGGAATGCGTAAAATCGGGCGGCTCAACAGACAAGGCAAGGGAGACACCACGCAATATCCTTTTCCTCAGATCAAATGATTACAAGAAGACTGGGATACGCGCACAAGGGCCAAGCGTCCGTCGTCTGTGAGAGCTTTCAGACCCCGAACTGCTTGAAAGCCTTCCAGCTTAAATTCCGGGTTATATACTTTCGTAACAGCTCTAGCGAATCGAGCCGTACATGCCGGTGTGACTTCGCCCGCCCGATACGCGGGCAGCATAGGTACAAGCCGCTCCTTATCGTCTAGGTCGAGTGATGACACAGAAAATGATTAGCAGTGGGGCGGTGGGTCGTGTGCCATGGCAGACTCCTCTACATACACGGGGTACAGTCAGGGTTGGCCACAGCCCGAATCCGTGATCTCCAGTTTCCGGCCGCGCCACCAACCCCGCGGCCCCGTCACGTGACTATGACTACGCGCATGCGCCATCAACCGTCCAGGCAGGCCAGGGCAACAGCTTATCTTTTGCGGTCGCTCCACGTAGATCATTATCTTGATGAGATTCGGTCTCTTTTTTTTTTGCTGTCCACGATCATTTGCGCCAAACAACGATAATCCTGATCGATGATCTCGCCCTCAGCGGAATCCCCAGTCACTCAACTAAAATGCCATCCAAGATTGACTGTGATCTGCTCGGAACAATTGAGGAAGCTGGCTGGCCCACAATGGAGTCGTGAAATGCAGAGCATGATCCTTTCCCACCACCTCATTCGTAAACATCCCCCTCCTCTTTCCGACTGCCTATTCCTTTTCTCTAAGTAGCGAACGTCTTCATCCCTTGGTGTTGTGGAATGCATCTTCTCAAAGACATATGGAAATATTCTTTGATCAGTCGGCAACATTTTAGAATACTCTCCACACTCTCTGCAAGCTACTTTAAACACTGCGTCATTGAAGTGTGCCCTCCAGCTCCACTGTGATGAGCAGAGGTTCAATACTGATTTTAATATTCCTGACTTCCAAACTTGTTATCACCCTCTTCAGTCGATGTTGTTTTTCTCCCAGTGCTGTTTCCTGTCTATTTACACATATGTATGATCCTTTCCCCCTTCGTGGAGACCCCGCGATTATAATACGTCTGTATTGGGTAATCCATAAATATCTCAGCATCAATGTCAATGAGGCTTTTCTCAACATCTTGACACTTCGCCCTAATCATCTTCATCTGCTCTTCCTTGTTTTCATTCTAAACTCGATCTAGTTGTTTCTTTTTGGGAATACACAACTACTAGTAGATGTCGTCCAGTACCCACATGCGCTTCATGTCAATAGCGCGCGCTGGCGCTTAAGGGGAGTTCCAGTGAGTTTGAATTTGGTTCCTCGATTTTAAAGAAAACCAGCAAGTACAACAGCTACAACAACAACAACAACAACAACAACAACAACAACAACAATAACAACTACTATAACAGCAACAACAACAACAACAACAACAACAACAAGAGGAGCAACATAAAGATTCACATGCCTCAAATAAGCAATTTTCTGACAAGAGACATTTTGATTAAGAAAGAATACGACCAACGTTCAGGTCCAAGCCTGCCGGGCCAACACTCCCAGACTCACGAAGAGGATACGTCACCATCGCCTAGTAACGATTGTGCAAGATTGTCAGGTCACAGCTGAAAGTGCCTACACTGATCAAAATTAAACTGAAAGTGCTCATATCGATCAAAACTAAAGAAAAGATCAATTGAACCTGCTTTGCCGCGGTTGAGAGCTACCAAAGAATAAACCGTTGATGTCTGAGAAAGAAGGTTTGAATGCTTGCTCATGCATGCAGTGAAATGTTCATCCTCAGTAACTAATCGCTTCTTACAAAACCTGAAAGGAGGTTATCCTACAACGAAGGAATAGTTGGATGCCGGCCTCGTTTGAATAGATTCCCTGGAGTCGGTTGCTTAACATCATTGCTTGGTTTTTGACTGCAGCAACAAAGGACGTTCCTCAGGATTGAAAGTTATAAATAGGCTGCTGCTCTCCCTGGCTGCATGAGGTCGTGCCACGCATACTCACAGCAAAGTTTGCTGAAATTGAGCAGCTCGCGCTCCAGGCTCTTCCCCCAATGACTCGAATGCCGTTTAGAGGAAAGGATTGCTTTGAGCTTCGCAAAAGCTGCCTTGCCTTTGTCGTCCCGACGTACTGTCTGATATGCAAGGCGGGGGAGACCCTGAGACTGTTCACAGTTTTCAGAAATGAACATAGTCATAAAAAATGAGCATAGTCAAGATACACTAATTATGTAATTCCACATCAGGTAAGAAAAAAAAGTTTCATGAAAGAAAGTGACTAAATTTTCAAGCCAGGTCCTAAACTAAGCCCTGTAAGCGAAACACCAAAAGGAGGAAACTCTCTCACTACACATATAAGCAGTGACAATAGGCCTTTTGTGTATTTCCATAATAGCATATAATGATGTCATCGAGCAGTGGCCGGGAAGGGTGTTCGGGCAAGCTCGAGATGCCAAGAAAGTATGGAGAAAGAGAGTTGTCCTCTCGAAATGGACAAAAGAAGTGCCCCGCAAAGCAATTGCTTACTTTCAACCACAGTTTCGTATTGCTGTACTGTCTATGAACAGGCCCCAGCTGTTTCAGACTTTGGTTTGTTGACATTAAGTCCACCAGGACGTTCTATCTTCCTCTCAGAGAAGAGGCATTTTATGCGGACGACAGCAGAGAGTGGCAGTGTAAAGTCTTGCTGGCCATTATAAAATGGGTTTGATCGCTTTCTGGTGCGAGTCCCCCTCCCCACATGCACTGGGTGAGATACATGGGTACATGGGTAACCTGGGTGAGATACACAGATACATGGGTACCGATTCCGCCTTTGACTGTAATGCAGCTGAGCCGTTTCTTATGTTGGCTAGAGTTGAATTTTTGGCATGGTTTTGGTCGGGCAATTGCAAAGCGGTATTGAGACATACAGCCACAAGTCACATTGCATGCTTCCTTGTCTTTACGCAACGTTGCCCATGCACCAACCAACTCATGAAAAGCACAGGATGAGGCGCATGAAAATAATGATCCTAAAATTAATGATCCTATATAATTGTAGGATAAATTACTTAGACAAGTGGGCTGTATGGCCTGCAGCTGCTCATAACGCAAAGAACACCCACCCTATAGCTACTGAATGTCGCTTTGACGTGCACTATACACAACATTGCTCAACATTGCTCAGAATGTGAAAAAAGAACTACACCATTTACCAACTACGAACGAACGCCTCGATAACGATCGATATCAATACTTGGTAGGAATGGATCTAGGCCTTTGATGTGCATTTGAAGGTTCCTGGTGCTTGGTTTCGGCAGTGCACTGTGTCTAAAAGTGGAATTAAATTAAGGTGACTGATACCCTATTTTCAGTGTCACCCAGTATCCAATAGGTACCTAAACCTGTCTGGGAGTTGACCGTGAGCAGCACATGAGACCTGCAAGCGGGTGCCAATGAGCTCGATAACGATTTGTAGCGTGTGTAGAGTTGTGAGGACATGCATGTTGATCTCCTGTTCCTCATGAAATATCAGCAGGGCCTCAATAGTGTCTGCTAAGCCTTTGGTGCTCTTTGAACTCAAATAGAGAATCCATCACTCAAAGTCAAGAGCTTGGAGTCCAGAGTTCCAGTGACCAGAAAACATCGTCATGGTAGAAGGTGGCGATAGCATTTATCTCTTGTGAATTCTGATCCAATAGAACACTTTAAGTTTGACAAGAAGAATGTTCACACAATTTTGGTCAGTGACAAGCTTATCTGGTGTGAGGAAAGAAGTTAATCGGGACAGAAGTGAAAACTTGCTGCTCATCAAGAAAATCAGTATGGAGTGCTCTTTCATCTTTTCAATATTTTTTATCAGTAAACTCAGTCTCACCCTTAAACCTAGGCTGTGCCTCTCACACAGATTCTTCATCAGTCAACTAGAAAGGAGTTTCAATATTAATCTTACTACCATAAATTATATTATTGCAGCTAAACGCTTAAAACCAAGTCAGAATTTTATCTTTCAGACATATTTTAGTCTACGATGTTTTGTCAAATTAATCACAGTAGCTTTGTGCCAGTGCGCAAATCACTTTTGAATGATCTCTTTGTTGGTTGCAAATGATGCAGCTCTCTTGTAGATGTGGCCCTCTTTCCCATCAAATGAAATCGACTGGAAAGTGAAGTTACTTAAAGGGACACTGTGGTGCTTTTCACTCCTTTTCTTTCTTTTCTTCTCTTTCTTCTACTTTCGCCATCATCCTTTCGCATGATGCTTCCACGGTTTGCATGGCTGCACACTTGGATGTTTTTCATGGTTCAAAAGAATGCGCACAACTTGAAGCCCAATTGGGATTAATCGGAGCACAGAAGATACCCCAAGCCTCAGTGTGCCAGCTGCAGTACGGTGTACCTTCGAGCATAACATTCTGCTGATCAACTGAACTGAGAACACATGCATGAACACTCGAGTGCGCAGCTGCCAAAGACATTTTGCCGATTTCTGTAATACCAGATCATCTTCTGGGAAAGTGTCGCTGTGCCCTGTAAAAAGATGATGACAGGGAGGAGATATTTCCTTCTCCCCCTTCCTCTTCCTAAAGTCTATTTTCCTCCTTCAAGAAGGTCGAGGAACTTTCTCTCTCTCACTCTCATGATCAACTCAAACAGGGTTAAGAACAGTAGTTCTTAGGAAGGAAAAGAATGGTGTTAAATTAGAAGACGTTTCGGCGTCAACGAAATTATCCTAGTCCTGACTCAGCACCAGGTGAACTGATGATGGCGTTGACGCTGAAACGTCTTCACATTTGCACAATCCCTTTCCTTCGTCACTTCGCATCCTAAGAACTACTGTTCTGAACCCCGTTTGAGTTTCCTCCTTCACTTTAGGTTCAACCAAGCACTTTCTGAGAAACATGCCTTCAGCTTACTGACTCGATATATTTTGGAGCAATTTCATTGTATTACAAAGCTAAGCACATGTTACACAGCCTGATTAAAATGTGAGCAAGAAATAAGTCTGCAACTTTGGTGCAGTGAAGCCCTGATTCTGTTATCTACTTCACTGTAACACGACTGATTGTAAACTCCAAAATTCAGTGAAGTTCTGGCCAAGCCAAGCGTTCTTTACGAAATTTAATTTCAATGGAAAAAATAAACATTTGATAGGCAACAAAAGCCTTTAACGTATTTCAGTTCCTGACTGGGACATAAGTGTATCCCAAATGGTTGTCCAATTCACTGGTGTTTATGAACTGATTCAGTAATCGTACTTTTTGCAAGCATTGCCACTGGCTTCATCATTGATAAAGAATGA